>JBBMKC010244181.1:0-10713 GCA_037834085.1 Bipalium vagum
ATTAATATTCATATTAATATTATTATTAATCATTATTAATATTATTATTAATATTACTATTAGTGTTATTATTTTATTGTTATTATTATTATTATTATTATTATTTTATTATTATTATTATTATTCTTGAAATTTCAACTTTTTTTCATTAACATTTTTGTTTTACTATTAATTTTTTGCTGAATAATTAAAATGAGAAATATTGTAACTCTGCATTGTGAGACTGATTCCATATGTCAACCGTCTCAAATCAAGTTATAATACCAACAACCAATTTCCTTTATTCAAGCAATATAAAATCCATCGAAGAACTTGTTTCCGAACAAATAACTAATTTTGTTTTAATCATTTAAAGGGTTTTAATAATTATTATTTGTTACATATTTTATTTGTGTTTATTTCTTTGTTACTTTTCATTCTTATTTGTCAATGTTACATTGATTTTAAGGCAATATTTCAAACTTTTTTACAAGTTAATTTTTAGTGAATAATGTGTTGGTTTCACCATGAACCGTAGATACTTTTAGATCATTATGACTTCGTAATAATAGTAATATTTTATTACTAATAATATATGATAAAAATTGCAAAATAATTAATTAAGAGTAAACTGAACCTTTAATAAAATTAGGGCCGACAAATTTATATTTTTGGAATTAATTGACTATCGGAGTAAATAACCTTCTAAAAGTTGAGATTAGCGGCCGTCGACCAATCTCAACTGCTATATAAAGCGGAATTTCATTCAGAAATTCACCAAAGAGAAAATAGACTTTCATTCAATTTTTTCAAGTATTTTCACTGTAGATTGATTAAAAACATTTTAATTTAAGGACATGCAGTAGCAGGATTTTGCAATTTGTTCGGTCTAGTTATGATCGGTGACGTAAAGGACCTCGAGGACGACCGGGCACCCTTTGATCTCTCCGATAAGAAAGACATTGTTTCATTATCTTTTTGTTTTAAATAATTATTTTGATTTGAGCGATAATTAATCACAGTACCTATTTTAAAACATTATTATTTCCTATATGCCATTACTTTGATTTTGGTTATTTTAGTACGTAATTCGATTTATATTTGAAATTGATTTGACTTTGTGCAGTGATCGATTTCTTGATTGTAATTTGTAATAAGATTAAAGAGGAGGTTTGTGGTTATTTTGATTCACGAACACTGAAATAACTAAATGAGCAGTCGGATTTACGACCATAACGTTACATTTTGAGGATAATATCAAATAGTAACAAATGTAATTAATTGAATTAAACAAATAAGGGTATATGTATATTTATAAAATTATTTTTGTCTATTTAATTTATCTAAACTAACTTAATAATTAAATGTGTGATGCTATTAGTTAATTAATATTAGTTAATTAATTAACAAAATAATTAAGTTTGTGTTATCAGATATGTTCTGGCAATAATTAAATAATTTTGACACATAAAAATGCTAAGAAATAATTTTTAGAAAGAAAAAAAATATTTTCATTTAATAAAAGGAATAATTAAACGAGAGTTAAGACTTGGATATTTCTACATTACTCTCACCTTTTCTGTTACACTGCCGGAGAAAATCGATCTGATCACAACCCCAGTGCTTTTGCTTCCCATTAAGCTGAACCCAAGACCGCAGTGGTCGTTGAGTAATTCAACAATTTCTAATTCCGCCCATTCTGTGTTGAGCTGAAAATAATTTTCAAAAATACAAGATCTGCTCTAAATGATAACAAATGGAGAAGATTAATAATAATAAAAAATAGTAATAAAAATCATAATAAAAAATATTAAAAATAATAATAATAACAATAAAAATAGAATAATAATAATAATAATAATAATAATAAAGTTAATTATAATAATAATAAATATGATAAAAGTGATAATAATAATAATAAAATCATAATAAAAATAATTTAAAAAATAATAAAAAAATAATAATAACAATAGAATAATAACAATAAAGTTAATAATAATAATAATAAAGTTAATAATAATAATAATAATAATAATAATAATAATAATAAATATTTGTAAAATAACCATGTCAGTTGGATGATCTAATGATGTTTCACTGAGTCTTCTCAATGGATTTCCGCAAAAGTTTAAAATATTTGAAATTGATGCAAAACTTTCATTAAAATCAATGTTCAAGTGCAACGAAGAGTCTGGAAATTGATCACTGATCATATGATGAAATTGACTGGTGAACCTAAACATATATTACGAGAATTAATGAAGTCATAATTAAGTTCTGAGATATAACGTCATAGGATATAAGAAATTCACATCGGCGTCTACCCTATTTTGTGGAATAGTGAATGTTAAAAATATTTTTTGTTTTAATCCATAATTAAATGTGCAGCAATTTAAGTTCCCGAAGGTTCACCCGACCTTTGATTGTAATAAATTACTTGGGTTTTCTTAATTAAATTAATTAAAAGTAATTAATTAAAAAGATTTATCTATTTTGGAGGAAAGTTAGAATGGAAATAATTTTCCCTCAGTAAAAATCTTTAATCAATTTACGAAGTGTGGCTTGAGACCATTAATGGAACATCACGCAAAAATGAATGACATTTATTGGCACATATCCGCACACACTTGATGAGGATTACGAATGTTAAATACGTAGCTTCGAAGTACAGCATAACCCCTCTAATCCGCCACTCTCGGTGAACTTTATATGTAAATCCATAAATCGCCAATAACTTTTAATAATATTAACACAAATTACATAACTATATCTCAATATTTGTTTTAATTTTTTAATTTTAGAGGTTTTAATTTATTTAAAATTCTGTTACTGAATAATACCAGGAAACGTGTATAGAATTATCCAAAAATTGAAACAACCGAAAGTCTCAGATATCGCAACATCAGTACAATATCTGATAATAAAGTTGAAAGAATTTTTTCAATGAAATTTAAAAAAGAAATTTCAAGACGAACAATAAATGACATTCGAAAGAACAAACACAAAAAATTTTCAAAAATTCCGAATTCAATACTAAGTGCAGAATACCAACGCTCAAATATGAACAATGGACACTCTTCTTCCATATTGGATTGGTAGCTTGGAGAGAGTAGGTGCATTTCTTACTGGTGAATTAATAGTCGAAAAACCAATACAATTTGCTAAAGTGAAAAAATGTGTGTCGAATGTAAAGCATGGGTCCAAATTTAAATCTAGGCACAGTGTAAAACTTAAACGGTTTATGGAGAATCTTATGAAGTACGGTCTGACAAATAATTCGAAATTTCTCAGTGAACTTGCAACAAATATATGTATTGGTACGTAACATCCTTTGATTCTTCTTCAGACTTTGTATTAGTACAGAAAATGTAATAAACCATCTTTTAAAATAGATGGTGCCGTTTTTACCGATATTTAAGAATGTGGTCTAAGAAATAAAAAATAACTGAGCTTCGTCTTTTTTTAATTAAAAACAATAAAATCGTTTTTCTTTTAATTAAACTAATTAAATTATTGATTAAACCTTTATCATAATTTTTTTTATAAGAATTTCGACTGCAAACATTTCGGATGTATTGATTTTTCATTTATTAATAAATATAATTTAATAAAAAATTAATAAAAAAATTCAGCTAATTTATTAATTAAAAAAAATATCTTTTTTATTTGATTCTTTTTTTCACCCTAACTTCTGGGAAGAAAGTTTGAAGAAAAATAAATAATGAAATAGAAAAATTTTTTTGATCAATAAAATTTTCATTTATGCTATTTTTTTATTTGATCATAGTCATTTTGTAAAGGTTAAGGGTAAATCCACAAAAAGAAAATTTTTGAAACCCAGAATAATTTTGGATTTAATGAAAACTCGTGTTCCCATAATTTTATAAGTAGTATATTTTTTTAAAAAAATAATTTTTATTTCATAACTAAAGAAAAAAGAAGATTAATTTTCCTTTTATAATATCGTTTGTTATTTTTTATATTAAAATAATGGAGCTAATTATTTTTCCAAAAATATTTTATTATTTTTATAATAACAATATAATTAAAATTAAGAAAAGATCAATTAAAACAACACAATACTTAGGTTTATTTAATTTTCTTTTTAAAAAGTTTACTATTGTTCACTCTGTAAAAGACGTTAATATTCTTAAGGTAACTTTTTCATTGAATTTGATTATAACGTTAATAATCAATGAAGCATATCGCAGCCGAAAGGAAAGTCGTAGGTGAAAATCGTTATACATTATTGTTTTAACTCCTATAGACCCAATGTGTAAAAGTATGAACTTAATGTTTTAAGTCTTATAACGTTCGTTATTTGAAATAATTAACTCCATCACCACCTGTGGGAGCATAAATCAAAATTTAATTAATGTTTATCTTTTATACAATTTTTTATGATGTCCTTTTTACCAATAATTAGTAAAAAGATTTTTATCAGTTAACAATAATTCAGGTTTGAAGAGGCTAAAGTATTCTTTTTTACACTTTCATCCAAAGAACAAAGAATTGTTACAAACGAATATTTACTTTAACTTTGAAAACAGGTCTTAATGGAAATTAATTGAAACCTTCTTCGAAGAATCGATTCGACGATGTGATTTTTAATTCTTTCATGCCTAAAGAGGACAGGTTATTTTTCCGAAAGATTAAGAGAGATAAATATGAAAGAAAAAAATTTAAAACTTGTTAACGGTAGTAAAATGATTATAGGGGTTTATGTATTTATAGGGTTACTGGAAACTGAAATCAATAAATGTCTTTCATTTTGTACTCTTATTCATTCACTACTCCTACCTTTTGCAGACCTTTAGCAATTGACATCCTTACATTATGGGTTAAAACAATTTTTCTTTTGTTTAAAACCAATGTCATGATATTTAATTAATCAAAATAAACGAAAAACTTTCAGAACAGGCCCAGTCTAAGACACAAAATGGATTTTCTTTCTCTGAAAATTTGTTTTCAGTGAGACTGTTCAATTTCGGAACAATAGAAATGCAAAATGACGAAAATCAATTAACATCCTGTCTAAAAAACTTTTATCAACTGTTTTATATTTTAGTGGTTGTAAATGCAGGAACATATCTGAGAACATATTTTCGTCGGTGCGCGGAAGTCTGAAAACAAAGGACGTCTGGCAGAAAACAACAGAATAAGAACTAAACTCCTTTTAATAACATATTGTTAATAATATCTTTTCAAACAATTTATTCGGAGTTTATTGCCAAATTATGTTCTTCGTTTTAAGCTTAAAGTAACATTACAATGACGTCCATATGTTTTGGCCACCATGTAAAAATAGACATAATAGTAGATTATGACTTAAATTAAAGTTTTATGATTTGAGATATTACTATAATACTTTAATTTAGATACATGATGATGTTAGCTTTATATTTCACTAAAAATTCAATGATATTTATTTATTACTCATAACTAGGAGATACACAACTACCAGACACACTGCCTCGGAATTTTACTATCAATGCTCAGGTGTACTGTGAAAAATTAGAGCATGTGGCTAAAATTATCTCCGAACTTCGCCAAAATCTAAGTCATGTTCAATTTTTGCATGACAACGCTTGTCCTCATACTGCAACAGTTACATTTTTTATAATAAGGTGTTTTTATAAATTTTGATGTTATTTAAATATATAAATTATTTTAAGAATTAAATTAATTTTTAAAGTAAAATCTATATCTACAAAATTTTATCGATGGTTAAGTCATACATTTTTTTAATTTTAAAATTTTTTTTGTTAAATATGGCTAAGATATCAATAGAAAATCAATATCAATTAGGAAAATAGTAAACTATTAAAAAATTGAAATAGGGTTTGTCTCAGAGGAAAGTTTCAAATGAGTTCAATATTTCAAGAAATGCAGTTCCAACATATTATACGGAAGCTGCAACAGCATGAAACATTGAAAAACTTTTGTAAAAGTAGTTGTAAGCCGAAAAATGGACAAAGAAAAAACACTTTTTCGGATTTCAAAGCAAAATCCTTCAAAAACAGCGCGTGATCTTTTTATCAATTGGGAATCAACTCAAACTTCCTCAGTTAGTGCTGTGAAGGGCATTCTGAGAAAGCATGGCTTGTTCGGAAGAATGGTTGCGAAGAAACCATATTTAAACGAGTGTCATATAAAAAATAGCTTAAAGTGGTGCAAAGATTACAGCAAACTGCTTCCTTTTTGTTTGGAAAGAAGTGATTTTTACTGATGAAAGCCAGATATAACTATTCTCTAGAAGAATATAATACCTCCGCAGACCTCAAGAATCCAGGAGTAATCCAAAATATACCACGAAAACTGTTAAATTTGGAAGAAAGAGTTTGATGGTTTTGGATGCAATCAAAGATGACACATAAGATTTCTGAATCGGATGAATTCTGATGCTTACCAGGATGTATTGAAGAAAGGGTTACTGCCAATATATGAGGCACAGAATATATTTCAGCAAGACAGACCTCAATGCCACAAGTCAAGATTTGTGACTTCATTTTTGAAAAAGACCAAATTATCCGTACTTGGTGATAATCAATCAGCAGGCTCAATCAGCAGATCTGAATATAATATCTGTGCAATCACAAACACAGATATTATTAAGTATCAAGCTCAATAAACATCTTTAATATCGAAAATTTTGCTCTTTATATCATTTCATTTATTTAAGATATTGATACTCGTGGTCGTTCTGTTTTCATGATGGATAATGTTCATTTCATAACGCGCAAAAAATATAAATAAATTATTAAAAAATATTGAAGTAATTTATTATTCTTACTTCTACCATATTCACCGTTTCTTAACCCTTGCAAAATTTTGTTTTAACAAAGTGGGGAAATATCATCAGACAATCGTGTTCATCAGATAAAGAAACGTAAATTAAGCTCATAATTATTTTGGTACATTAATAAAATACAAGTGATTGTGCATCAATTATCATCATATGATAAAAATCACACCATGATGTATTAATAAGAAAACTATTATCGATGAATAAATTTTTTTATTCCTTTATGAATAAAATTTGTATTGTAATTTTTTCAAAATGTAAGGTCATAAATTCGAAATTGATTATCCTATTTTAAAATGAAGGTACACATTTTCAAAACGAGAGTAAAAACCCTGTAAAACTGATTTATTAAAAATGAGCGTAGTATAATTTTAGATATAATTTTAATTAATGCTTTTATTTTAATGAAGAATGATTCGCTAATTGACCATAATAATTGCAAAGGTAATTCAGTGGTATCACTTATAATCACTTTTAACGTTCGACCTTGTCTCCAATGCTTTTTAGTTATATCATCCATTTAAAATATTAATATTAGTGTTTTTAATTTAAAATATAAAATAATATTTTATAGTTTTATAGTGTCTGTTTGTTTAATAATATTTTTAATGATAAATGTTCATTTTATTTTCATATTTATATTGATCTGTTATATAATTTTTTAAAAAATTGTTTATCTGAAGTTCATGTAAACTAGTTTTTCAAATGTGACATGAAAGCGCATATTTCAGACTAGATCAATTTTACATTGTAACACACTTTAAATTATTTAAAAATAATATTAAAATATAAATAAAATTATTTAAATACCAATTGAAAATGATAATTTAAGCAATAAGCAAATTTTATATATATTTTTAATTTTAGTTATTTTTTTATTTTTAATTTTTTTTATTAAAATTTCTATTGGGTCTTAATTCAATATTTCCAAATGCCGTCAACATTTGCGAATGATGATTAAGTAAAACGATCGTTTGAAATCAGAAATTAATTATTAATTAATGAAACTAATTTTTCTGAAAAATTTCCGAAAATTAATTAGATCATGGAAGGGGAAATTTTTAGAAAATCGTAGAATTCCATTGTTAATTATTTTACATACAAAATGTCATTAGGAAAATCATTTTAAAAATTGTCAATTTTTCGATTTATATTGATTTGCTAAAATATACAAAAATATAAACAAAAACTAGAATTGATTGAGCTTATTAAAACAAAAATTGAAGTCACTCTTCCTAAAAAAATAGTTATAAAAATCAAATGATTTTTCAACAGAAGGTTAGTGAAAAAATTTTTATTTACAAAAACGAAACCCTTATAAAATTTGAATAAGGAAAAAATTTCGAAAACATAAAACATTTCTGTGGCCTTTATCAGTGCTAAATTTCATTGAGAAATTAAAACAAAAAAAGTATTTTCTAATCTTAAGCAAAAATTGCATATTCTCCTTTGATGACTTACATATTTCATCAATATGTTTCCGGTTACATCTATAAAGAATATTAAACCAAATTTGCTGCTCCTTCCTGTTGTCAGAAATACAAGACAGTTGTAAATCTTCAACAATTTTAATGTTTTTTTATTTTTGGTTACCGTTGACATTACCAGAAGGAAAAATGTGTAAGACAAGTAAAAAATATTATTTAATAATAAAGTCTGTTCCTTCGGTCTTTATTAGATGATTAAAAAAGTATCTTTTAAAGTACAAAAAAATCAATTAAATAATATGTCCACCATCATGTTCGATAATCTTTCTCTTTCGATGTGTAGTTTGGTGATGTCATCTGCAAAGAATTCATTGGTTGTTACCTTAAATACCTGTCAAGGTGATTTTGAAACTTTACAACGTATCTATATTATTCTGTAGGGAACGGAAAGGTTATAATGTATTCTTAAGTTATAATTTCGGGAGTTTTTTTAAAACAGTGTATTCCTTAGTTAGTCCCGCTGTTGACTACACTCAATAACGTTAATGGCTTTATTGGTAGATCGAAACTCATTTTGAAATCAAAACTTCATTATGATAAGTATTTTTTAATAATTATATCCAAATAATAATTTGTATTTTAATTCGACCATTGGACAAATTTTTTGCTCAAGTAAATATTGACATAATTTAAAAATTTTTTTTTAATTATTAGGACAATCAAAATATTTAATTTTCAAAATCATTATATGCACATATAATGTGCTGGAAAAAAAGTACTAAAATGCTTTTTAAAAGACAAAAACCAAAAAATTAATAAAAAATTCAATAAATTTTATTCAGATCAATGAAATTGTTTATTA
This sequence comes from Bipalium vagum, assembly GCA_037834085.1. NCBI lineage: Eukaryota > Metazoa > Platyhelminthes > Tricladida > Geoplanidae > Bipalium > Bipalium vagum. Next base: position 9,074 of record JBBMKC010244181.1, read on the forward strand.
CAATGAATTACAAAAACATCATTTTGATTTTCAAATAGAACACTTTCCCTATTGCATCTAAATAAAATTTTAAACATTGAAAAACTTCTTTCAAGGTCAGGTGCTGTTAAGTTCCCCATCGAGTAATAAAAGGTCGTGTCGGAAGTGACAGTTCTGGTTCATTAGTTTAAAAATATTCTAATGTATTTTTAATGTCACAATATTTTTTATAACTTGAAACTTTAATCATAAATAGAAGAACAATAGAATTCGATTTAAACAATTTTTATACATAGAAAAAAAATATAATAAAAAACTAAATTAGTTTTAAAAGTAAACTAAAGGAAACACTACAATATCCGAAGAATTTTATGAAGAATCAGATCCAAAGGTCTTATAGAATCATGCCACAAAAACATTAAATAAAAAAAATCTCAAAGCCGAACTGAACATAAAAGGTCCCAGAAATACCATTGTAACAGTCAAATGTATATAACAAATACAAAAATTCCCACGTAAAAAAAAACTGGAAAAAAAACAAAAAATCGATCGGTAAATTTTGCCCCAAAAGGAAGAGACTATTTCAATATTTTCCCGTGCAAATATCAATGAAAAGAAAGATATCATTTGGTAAGTAGATGCTGATTTCTGGTAAAGAACAGTGCGAAACCCAACTCGCCCGGTTCCAGGAGATATCTGTTGTCTTGTTCCTTGAAAACAACATCCCTCAGTGATTCTCGCGTCTCGCGAAACTGATTTCCTCTTCAACCCGTTTTCATACTTTCCTTTTAATGTAAATCAATTGCTAATGTGTTTCACTAATCAATATCAATATTCAGCAAAAGCGTTACTTTCTCTTTTATCTTTCTCAACTTAAATTGTAAATATATAATATATGAAAAGTTAATTAATTAAAAATTATTTTTAATTCATTAATTAATTAATATTTTCAAATAAATGTGGAACTCAAATAATCAATATAAAAAATTAAATATAATAAGTTAATAATAAATTAAATATAAATATATATTCACATTTATTTAATATTATTTTGAGTTAAATGAAAAATAATTGATTTTAATATTAATATTAATGATAATCTTAATATAATAATAATAATAATAATATTGTTAAATCAATATTACAATCAGTTTGAAATATAATTAAATTTATTATTAATTAATTAATTAAATAATTAATATTTTAAAATAATGTAGAATCTTAATAATCAAAATAAAACTAAAAGTAATTTTTCATAAATATTTAATTTCATTTATTTAAAACAATTTCAGTTAATTAAAAATAATTAATACTACAATTAATATTATAATTATTGATGATAAATTAATAACAATGATAATAATATTAATAATAAATTAATAAATGAGAAATAATGAAAGTATAATTAAAAATATAAAATATTAAAATTTATTATTTATTAATTAAGTAATACATATTTTACAGTCAGGTAGAATTTAAATAATCAAAAAAAAGTTTAAATTATATATATATTATTTTATTTATTTAATTTCATTTTTTAAAAATTATTCTAGTTAAATGAAAGAAATGGCAATAATTTGAATAATATTAATAAGAAATCAATACATAAGAGAAAAAATTAAAGGGTAATTAAAAATAAAAAAACAATATAATTCAAAAGA
>JBBMKC010244192.1:0-10712 GCA_037834085.1 Bipalium vagum
GATTCCAAGAATTAAAAATTTAATAATAAATCATTCATTTAAAAAATGTCAGTTACTTATGAAACACCCTGTATATGGGTTGACTTACTATTATAATTGTTAATATTTGGAAGTTATTGACAAAAGGTGCGATCGAACAATCTCCAAACATCTGATGGTTATTGAGTTCGCAACGTGGATCAATAAACGTGTAAGTCTAAAAAATGATTTAATTTATATTGACTACAAAGCCATTTTCAAATTAAATAAAACATAAGACAGTTTATTTATTTGCACTGAACCCACTGTCAGAATTGAACTACCACGACGGTCGCGAAAAGACTTTGTCTAAAGGCTAAACCCGAGTAAGGAGAAAATGAGAGAATAAAATGTTAAAGCCGATGGTTATTTTTCACAAAAATATTGGAAAAACTGTTTTCTTAGAGATTCGCAGTGGACTATTCTGTTGAATGTGAAGAAGAAGATGGATGGTTTTGCAAAGGCGAAAATACATCAAACAAGGATTTAAATTATAAACTACTTGCAAAATATGCTCTACTGGTACCTACTGATTTCAAACATTCCTTTTCGAGATACAAGTATTTAATTAGGGATCGAAGGTGGTAGTTCACTATATAACCTTATTTGGTTTAACAAAAGAAAATTGTAAAAATAACATTAGTTTGTTTAGAAGAAAAAGTCAATTGCAGTCACATGAAATCAAAAGTTCATCACGGTTCCTGTCTTTAATATTCCCCATGGGAAAAATAAACACTGTGTAAGCCTAAAAGTGGATCATTAAACCAATATTAAGAATATACTCGAAAAGAATCAGTTAATACTTAACAGCCACATTTCAAGGTTCAACCTCACTTGATTTTCCTCGATTTTCTGGCGCAGTACATTTGATAACAGGTGTTGAAATGATGATAAATCATGTTTGTGAGATAAGTTGAAAATTTTTCGGGGGATGTAGCTCAGCGGTCAGAGCAGTCCATGCGCATGTGAAGGTTCCGGGTTCGAATCCCGGTTTCTCCGATTAATTGTCAATCTAGAATTTATTGATAAAATATTTAAGAGTACATTTAATGTACTAAAATTAATTTTCACCAAACAATTATACTAATTCTGAAATAGTTTTTACCAAGCCATCATAGCGTTTATATCTTACCTTACACATATTTGCTTGCGTTCTTATTCATTTTGTTCCCACTTCTGATCTTTGAATTAAATTTTCCATGCTATTTGTGCTCAAATTGGTGTTTCCTTCTACTAAGTATTTTGGGCCAATGATCACATCAAATACGTCTTCCCTCAATAGTTTCAATCTCCCAAGTAAGCTAATATCGGTTCTCTCGATTTTGAGTTTCATTTTCATCATTCTTCATGTCTGTTCATCGAATAGTTCCTCACGTTCCGTAATTATCGCTTCACAATCATTTAATGCTATCATGTCATTCTCTACTAATTTTTTTTGCCATTTGGTATTAAATCCGTTAGTAATTTTTTTTAACCATCCTTGTTTTCCTGTCTTCCCTACTTGCACTTCTGTTTTTACTTTTAATCATACTGTCTATCTCCATGAGATAATTGGATTATAAATTTTCCGGTTATAAAAAGTATTTTGCTTTTCTCTGATACTGATTTTTATTAGGATTGGATAATTACAAAATTTTTGTATAGATCTATATCTGTGTGAAGACTGCCCATGCCAAAATAAAAAAAATTGTGTGTGAACTTTATGACCCTTGTTATACAACTAATATTGGTGATTTTTTATAAAATTTCTGGACGAATTAAATCTGACAACCCCAAAGTGAGTCATTTAAATCACACAATCAGTTAAATCTGACAACCCCATCATACAACCAATTTTAATTAATTAAAAAATTAATTAAACCAAAGATTTATTAAATTTTAACAATAACAAAATTTCATTAAATGAATTTTCTTTGAACAAGACTAAGAACATTTAAATTCATTGATAAAATCTTCTCTTTTGTCTTCATCTATTCCTTGACGATCTTTTATTTCTCTTTTTAACCTGTTATTGTAGCTTTCTACATTTTGCGTAAGGACGCCTTTGTCTGGATCAACAAAATTGTACACTTATTTTGTTTGGTTTAAAAGAAGTGTCAACAATGATTAAAACCAAAGTTGGTGCAATGGACATTCTTCCCCTGTGAGCTTTGACACTGTGATTTATTTTTGTTTCATCATATTGCACAGTTTGACCAGGGCCACCTTATCTTATGGTATTGATTATCCAATATTCTTCGATTTGCAAAATTAGAAATTTTCTAAATTTAATGTAGACTGGAGCTGATACCTTGTATTCACACAACCAGTTAAATCTGACAACACTGGGGTTGTCAAATTAAATTCGTCCCAATTTTTTTGTAATCAAAACAAAGTTCAATTCAATTTTATTTTGTTCCATCGATTTTAAAATTTAAGAATTTATTTACTCAGTTCATTCCAATAAAAGCTCAAGCTAATATTTGAAGATTAACGTAATTTCTTCTTATATTTTTTCTTACATTTTGTTCTTCTATCACGTTAAGTGGGACGACTGATAATCTCTGAGCCTAAGAGTGAAAGGATTTTATTACTATAAATAAATATAAAACTTAAATCTAAACAAATCACCCAAATTATAACTGTTTATCATTTCATTAAAATAAAATTTTATTGAATTAGTTATTTGAAAAAACGAACACAAGAACAGTAGCAACCTTCACAGATTAAATTATATTACTCAATTTACTTCAGTTCCATGTATATTTTTTAGGATCTTAACTACTCTAAAACTATGCATTTATCATTTTTTACTAATAACTCTGCATTCTAAAACTTAGTTTTATGTAATTTGATTCTTCTTAAATAGTATACCCTACTTGTACTTTTCATAACATTAGTCATATAAGCTTCTGATCATTCTTAGGTTTATATTAATGAATGTTTAACTCCTGGAAATGTATGATCATAATCATATGCTGTCAACGTAGCTGTTGTCAGTTTCGATAATAAAATTAAGAATATTAACGTTGACAATACTTAATTTCCTCCAACGTTTATTTCCATTTTCATCATATTTCTATGTCTTGACAAATCGTGTAGGTATTCTATCAGCCTAGTTTATTTGCTGATATTTCCTTAAGAAATTTTTCCCATACTTCTTATTCATTAACCCATGGTATTATCTTCTGTTCTAGAATAGTCATTTGAACAATAAAAATAAATAAAATCAATACAATGCTGTCCGCCGATCTCGATTGTAACAGGAACAACCCCTATCTCTTAAATCAAACATTATTTATTATTATTATTATTCACTCCTTATATTAGTCTCTGATTATTTCCATTCCCACTTTAATTAGGGTTGTGCTTTTGGCAAATCAAACATATGTATGCGATATCCGAAGACAATAAAATTTTTAATGTGATCCTCTGTAGAAAAAGTTTGCCTACCAGATGTATGATACAATAATTGATTACTCACTGTGTGAAGAACATATAAAAAGCTAAGTCGTTCTAGGAAATTTTTGAAAATTTCATGAAAAACAAAGTCAGCGAAGGATTGCATGTATTATATTATATATTACATATATTCAGATAACATCCCAGAACACTACAAGACACTTGACACCATTCTACAAAAGATAGTACAATCCGATTTAAGAGCAAACCCAAGCAAATGTAATCTGTTACAGAAGCAGGTAAAGTTCTTTGGGCACATAAATGATCAAGAAGGGATAAGGACGGATTTATCAAAAAAAGAAGCCATCCAAACATTTCAGAGACCAAAGTGCGTAAAAGTAGTCAGGAGTTTCCTCGGGGCATGTAATTAATACCCAAAATTTGTTGAAAGCAAGAGAGTTGGAAAAACTACTTGGCAGAAACAAGGAGAATTTAATCTGGAAACCACGTTGCGGCGATGCTTTCCAATCTATGATAAAGGCCTTAATGGAAACCCCAGTCCTAACTTTCCCAGATGTTAGGAAGCAATTCATTCTAGATACAGATGCAAGATTCGACACAATAGGGACAGTGTTATCGCCGAAGGTCAAGGATTGCAAGGAGAGGGTAATCGCCTACGGATCTCAGGCAATAAGTGCACATGAAAAGGGCTACTGCATCACCAGAAAAGAACTGTTAGCTATCTAATTATTTTGTAATAATTTCAGACACTACTTGTATGGGAAGAGACCTATACTAAAGACTGACCACAAGGTAATAACTTCCATGTTGAACATCACAAAGCCGGTATATATATATTGGCATATGTGGACCTTTTAAAGAAACCTTCAGGAGGAATAAATATATACAGGCAATAAAAGATCAATTTAGCAAGTATATTTATCTATCAGCTATACAGGAACAAGACGAGAAGACGATAAGACTGATGATTATGGAAAAGTGGATATTAAGGTATGGAGCACCCAGAGAGACCCATACTGACTATGATAAATCATACGTGTCAAAAAGAATACGACAAATGGCTGATTCCATGGTTATAAAGTTATGCTTTTCAAGTCCATACCACCAAAACACAAATTGACAGGTAGAAAGACAATTCCGAACAATTAGGGATTGTTTGAAAGAATCCAATGAAGGAGAAGAGATGGGAAAGTGGGACATCATGCTGCCTGAAATAGAATTTATGTTAATTGCAACTTACCAGACGACCATCGGAACGAGCCCAGCGATGATGTTTTTAGGGAGAAACATAGAGAGAGAAAGGTGGGTAGGGACTGCCAACAAGAACGAAAATCAGGAGACAATGTCTAGAATGTATCCAACTAAAAGGCCTTTCAAAATTGGATTTAAAGTCCTGATAAAAGTTGAAGCGCGTCAGAAAGACAGGGAGAGGTACGAAACCCCATATGAGGTGAAAAAGAAGATATACGGACTGCAATAAGTATTAAAGGATAAACAAGGAAAGTAATCTGAAAGCAATGTAAAGATATATAATTTTAAAGAAGGGGAATGTGAGGCAAATATTATTAATATTATTAATTTAATTATTATTATTAATATATTTAATTATTAATATTAATAATTATTTTAAAAAATTATTTGTTTATATAATTGATTTGTAATGAGATACACATTTTGAAACATTTTTTAATATTAATTTATAATCAGTGTCAGCGGCTAACAATAATAAAGTTACTAATATCAACCACTGGGAAAAACTCCAAGCCTTCTTACTATGATGAGTGAAATCCTTTGTACAGGCCATACCAGAATGACCATCCGTTCTAAAGAGGAGCTTTACGACTCAGACCCCAATACTCAACATGGAATCACTGATTCAATATCATCAAATATCAGAATCATGCCAACAAAATACCAAAACGAACACTAGTGAACGATATCGACAACTTCCGAAATCACTGGAGTATGTAATAAAAAAAATTTTTTTTATAAGACATTCTTCAAAGCAGTGATGAAAAACTTATATCTACGTATAATTCTGGTTTGACGTCTTCAAAAAAAAACTTTTAATACCAAAGATTTCTAAATTACTTTAATTTAATTTGACTTACACAATACCATGTTTCTGTTTATTCAATATTTTATCTAAATAGCAAACATTTTCATAAAAAAAGCGAACAGATATAAAATCAAGGATGGAGTTTCAGTTTCGCTCGACATTTGATGAGAAAGCAAAGTTTCAAATAATAGAAGGATTCAAATACAGAATTCGATTACTTTCATTTGTTAATATCTACACTAACATTTGATTTAGTCCTTCGAAATTCGATATTACATCTTATGAAATATTTTAAAGCTAATTTAAATTTAAAACGCTGCAATAGCAAAAGTTTCGATAATATATATAATAGTAAATATAATACACTTTCTGAGTCAATTGAAAGTAAAATTGAAAATCTGGGCTTGAAAACTTTTTTATGATAAATTAAATTAAATACATCTATTACATAACAATATTCTACACAAAAATAAGAAATGCAATAACAAGTTTAACAACGCCAGCTAAGCCAAATTCCGATTAGAGAATCATCGCATTTTTTTGAATAGTTTACCTCCAAGATTCATTTTGTTGAGTCTAGAAGGACACGATTCGGTGCGCCGATGAAATGGACTGCATCGACATTCCTCACAAAAGTCCACTTTGCAATGATGACAAGTCAATTTCTTGGGAGATTGATTTGTTCGTGATGATTTTCTCAAGGCCCAGTTGGTTTCCTTACAAGTGGGACAAATAGCTCTATAGCAATATGGTGGAGGAATGTTCTCATTTCCGCTGTTTGTTACCGTCTATAATGATCAAAGGAAAAATGAAAGTTGTTCATCCATCTGATTTTGTGTAGAAAATAATTTTGGACTAAAATCAGAGCGATTACTGAACATCAGTATTATAGAAGCGACGAAAATATTTCAATTAGTTTGAGATGTGTGATAAAAGCGAAAAAATACACTTACCTATTTTTATAAATGAACAATGAAATCAACAGTTTAAGGAATTTATAAAAAGAAAAATAATGTATATCTCATTTGAATACACATTAAAAATTAATTTTAATCAACTTTAGTTTAAATTATTGCAGTATTCAATATTTATTCACTATCAGAAGTATCATCAAATAAATTACAAATCCTTTTAGTTCTTCAGATCCATCTCTAATAACATGATTTTCTATGAATGCACACTCGTTATTATATTTTGTGATGTAATTAAATAATTAATTATAATATATTATATACAATAATTATGTCTATCTTTATGTTTGTTAGAATTATCATTATTACAAAATATAAATAAAAAATAACTACAAATTAAATAAATTATTTTAAAAATAATTAGTGTTTAAATAAAAATTGAAAATATATTCCCAGTTTGTCAGGAAACAATAATAAAATCTTTAAATAAATAATATTGTCCAATTTAATAATTATTGAAAACAAATTTATTCAAGTGTTGTTTAAATATTTTATAGCTTGGCAGCAGAAAATAAATTGTAATAAATTATCACTTGTGAAAAACATGAATCATTAATTTAAACATAAATTGAAGTTCTTAAAAAAAGAACTGATAAAAAGACCCAAATCAGTTTAGTATGCATTTTATTCAATAATCTTTTCAATAAATAAAATTTAAAATTAAGACCGTTTTGAAAAATGAAAATTCCTTGGTCAGTTCTTAAATTAATTAATTATTTTTTATATAAATGCACTTAAAGACGATATCAGTGCCAATCATAAAACTAGTGTATTCTAAATGCTAACGAAATTTTGCAAACCCTTTCAAAAGAACAAGAAATAGCCATTTTCAATTACAATAGAACTATTATTCAATTCAATTTTTCCTTTTCAATTAAGATATTGAAAAGAATTGCTCGTTTTTCTAATAATTTTTACTTGAAAAATTGATAACCGTAAATTCTTTGAAGTTAAGTAAAAAATTTTATTCTTGAAAATCTAATTGAATAGATTATGTATTAATGAATCTAAAGAGATTTAGAAAAGTCAAGATTGTCACTTATAAGAATGGTTCGAATATCAAACATATAAATTGAGAGCTCCAAACAAAATAAATTCAAAAGCAACATTATTGAAAAACTGAACACCGAACTTGATTTTTATCGAGAAGTTGTAATACTAACAATAAGGTTTTGATGTACCAGTACTGTTTTGAACAAAAGCTTTATAAATCATACTAAATAGACCAAAAAACATGTTATTTTTATATAGAAAAATTGTTATATTACTAATAAAAAAAGATAGTAAGAATAATTAAATATCATGACAAATAAAGTTAAAATCAAGATTTTAATTATTACAAAAAATTAAACCTTCAATATCAAAAATTGAAGTTAACTTGAAGTTATTACCTAATATAATAATAATCGAAAATCTATTAAATTTAGTACAGAGAATTTGCAAAATGAAATATCAAATAAATTGCAATTTAAAAATTCATGAGTACCTTTTTAGCATTGTGACCATTAGTGTGTTCGCAATATTGAAAAGCATTGAAATTTCTTAATTCAATTTTATTTGTTAATTCCAAGAGTGGAGAAGGATTAGTATATGATTCCAATGGCCATTCATGTTCTGATGCTGAGCATAAATTTCCGTTTTGAATATTATTTCCAAAAACTCTCTAAAAAATAAGATAAGAAATTTAATTTTAAATAAGAAAACTATACTCTCGGCTTATTTTCTTTATTCGAATTTTCATTCATGTTTTGAAGAAAACTTTCAATAAATAGTAAAGTTAATTAGTTAAATTTTGTTCTATATAAACTTTATCCACAATGATTTCAAATAAAGACATATATAAACACATTTTGACTTTAATTATTTTTATTAACATAAATTGATAAGATTTACTATTAATTATTTTTTACTAATGCATGGACATTAATTTTTAATATATTTTTATAAAATTTCTAAATACAATTTGCATAAAGAATTTAAGAAATATTTTATATGATCAAAAAGCTTTCCTTTATATTATAGAGAATATTACAACTAATTTCTATTCAAAAAGACTAAAAATCTGAAATATGTTAATTTTTAAATATTATATAAAACAATTCTGAATTGCAAATTCAAAGTATATTTATTTCTAATCACAGAATTGAGTTAACAAATCTAAAAAAGACTAAATGCAAAATACTTGAAAGGAATATCAGCATGATAAACTGTGATAATAGAATCTTAACTTAGTTTATTACATTAAGCAATCAGGTTTTGGTAGATCAAATCAAATAATAATTACTTTTAGTTTAGATAATATCGTGATGGAATGGTGTTCGTGGGATTTATGTTTGTCCGAGTATATTTCTCTAAATATTCTTTTTAGAATACCATTCAAATAACAATAAGTTGCGAAATTATTATTTCTGCTGTTCATTATTGGAAAGAATAAGGAACTGATGTTCATCCGAAAATTGAAATGTTCTATGAAAACCCCAATCAATCCACGCCCACACTGGTACAACAGGATTGGTGGTTGTATTTAAATTATTTATTTAGAATTATTTTTTAATATACTGATATGGTGTGAAAATCAAACTTAATACATTCCTCTAAATCATTAGGTAGAAATTCTTCATTTCTTCAAATCTCAAATTTAAACCGATTCCGATTATATTAGGCCGTGCACTTTACAACAATCAGTAAAGCAATAACGTTTATTTATATCACAATGTACAAATGTTACTCGCAGATAACAACAATAACACTTTATCAAAATGTCAAAAGGGCCCAAATAACAATATTTGCAATCACCAAATTGTCAAATTGGGTCAAGGATAAAATCAACAAATTATCTAATTAAAAAGTCACAATTCGTTTATAATCAAATGTCTTGATTTCCATCAAGATTACCGAACTATCAGCTGAGCTCCTGTGATTGCTCAGAAAATCCGTTAACTCTTTGATATTCTTCCTGTGCTTCTTTAATTATAGGAGATGTCAAATTTGTCCTTTGAGAAACTCAATTGTAAGCAGATATGTCAGCTCGTTTTGGCTGAAATTCTTTGGAGAAATTTCTTTTTACTGTTACTACATAGCTCCTTTGTCTTACAGCATTGACTTGAATTTCCTTCTTCTGATGCATTTTTGATTCCAGTGTTTTATATAGTTTGGCTATAGCTCTGATATCTTCGACTTTGGCTTTCAGTTTCGAAACAAGAACAACTCGAGGTCCAGCACTTCTAGATCGTTTTGTTAAAAATTCGGTAATGATCTGTTTTTGGGACAATGTAGAATTAAAGATGTCGTTCATTAAATTCCGAATACGAATCTCAAAAGTTGAAAATCGTTCATCCGAATTTTGTCTAACTTTTAAGAATTTGCAAGTTATATTGGTTATCGGTTTCTTCTCTATAAACGTGACAGCAAACTCACGAGTTTGCTTCTTCCTTTTTTGTTGCTTATTTCTTGAAACTCTTCCATAAGGTTGAGACTTCGTCGGATAATTGCATATCAAATAAACCGACTAGACATAAATCATTCATATTGAGTCATTGCTCAATATCTATTAACCATCTTTCGGCTTCAGTAAAGCTTCTGCCGTTATATCGTCTGATTTGAAGTGCCAGAATTTCCTGTGTTTTTTGTTAAAGTATCCATGAATAATTTTTTTCATGCTTCTGGTTGTAGCATGTACATTTTCGATGTTGTCGCCAGGTAATTCTTCTTTACTACACATTTAAAAGACGTCAGAATTATAAAAAGTATCTAACAAAACACAGGTACGTAACTTTCATTTTATATAAATTGTTAAAAAAGTTTTTAATTTTATGAATTTTTAAATTTATTAACTCATTATTTTTTACTTACAATAAAAAATTTTATTATTATGAAAATGATTGAAAGCAAAGAGGATTTATTTTAAAATATTTTAAAAAAACAGTATTAATTTTTCATTTAGAATCTAGAAATCATAATGAAACTTTAAATAAAATAGATAATAATATTTTAGAGGAACTGTCTGGAAAAGATTCTATATTTATTAATGACATTAAATTTAGAGATAAATTTGAAAGATATTATAAATTAAAAAATTTAAATTCAGTAAAATTGAATTAATAAAAAATATTCAAGATAATAATAATAAAAATATTTTTATTTTTCAAGTTGTATTAATAGATATAATTAAGTATTATTTAAAATATATAGTGGTGGTCATAATTTTTTATACACCTACTTATTATTAAATCTATTCAGCAAAGGTAAAGAAACCGATTTTT
>JBBMKC010244201.1:0-10710 GCA_037834085.1 Bipalium vagum
AAAATATAATATATCATTTTATTTCATGAAACTGCTAAGTGATCATAAACTTTTGGCGGGGACTGTATATATATATAGTATAAATCAATTACTGTTAGAATTATTTTTTTAAGATTTTTCTCATGGAACAAATGTTATGTCTGCTGACCAAATATCATCTATATTAAAATCCTTAACTTTAAGATATTGTTTGTCTTTTAAATTTTTTATGAAGTTCAGAAATTAAATCTCATCCAATATCAAATCATCCAAAAAATGTTAAAAACATTCATTCTGGTGAGGGATACATTTGTTGAGGTCAAGTTAAATGATGATTGATGAAAATGTAATTGGTGTTTTCCATGTTGAGTTCAGTGAGCTCTCTCGGTACCCGGTAAACATTATTATATACTGAAGTGCGATTAATAAACGTCTTCGATGTTGAAACAAAGACAAATGAATGACAGCAGCTGTTGGACACCACAAAAGAAAGGAAATGAAAACATTAATTTAATTGTGTGACCAATCAATAATGCATTAAGTAACTATAGGTAGTACGAGAAACCTTTTATAACAATCACGAAGGGACCAGGGTTCTACGATGGAGAGTATCACATACAAAGGTAAACACCATGTACAATAAACAGCATTCGACACCACCTCTATTGAACAGTCCATTGCTCTTGGAACAATGAGGAATAGACAAAAATAGCTCTTTAGAAACCATGTAAGAAGGAGAATTGCCTTCCGTTCACTTGGTATTACCTACAGTTCACGTACATGCCAATGTTTAATGCACTTCCTCAGTGCAACGTCGTATTCTTTTGCTAATTATTTTCCAATTACAATTGCCATTGTTAGAGAAACCACTTCATCAATCATTGGGGCCGGTCAGTCACACGCAACCGGGTGAGACTTTATTATTGAAACCCTGTGGTTAGTTGTTGAAAAAAGGATTCTTTTTGTCCCAAGAAATAGCTGGGGAGTACCACTTCCCTTCAACAAACAATAAATCCATTACGGTTTCCAATCACTTTTCAATCCACGAATTATCTTTCTGCAGGGATTTCTACATTTTTTACACGCACAAAATTTGTTTATTAACTTAAGAAAGCAGATAAAAATACCCGACCCATTTAATGGCAAACACCTTTTCAATAAAGCCTATAAAAGAATATAAAGGGGCACCATCGTTTCTCAAAAACACAACAAGAAACGGAGAGAATTCATATCTGAAAGCGCAATTTTACAAACTTCAAGATCAATTATTGGAGCAGTCAATTTAACCCTAAACGATTACAGGATGGCAGCCAGAATCTTTCCGTCGTTAAAGAATGATATTGGTCAGGCTACATGGACCTCAGACTGTTATTTGTTACAAAGTTTGGTTCAACATTCATCCTGTGACCAAACAAAGGAAGCATTCTGACACCAAAGTATATTACTCTTTCAAAACCATAATGACAATACGCAATAGAAACGTGAAAATTATTCCAAATGTTAAGCAATCAATTATGAAGGACATCGGCTACTCTGTAACACGGTACCTGAGCCAGTTCAACTCAAAATAGAATTTCAACAATCTCCAGCCCAAGCTTACCTTCTCTGTGCTATAGCAATCTCAACGATAAAATAACTGTAATGGCATTACATGAATTTAGATCAGCAATAATACATTACCGTGGGTAACTGTGAATATTTAAACAAATTGTAGAACTTTTTAAAATATTAAAATGTGGTCTAACATTTAAAAGGGAAAAACCCGGGATTGTTTTATATATTAAAATAAGAAGTGCTTCGTATTGATGTATTGAATTAACACGTTTTATTTAAATTACGGCGGATTTTGGAATTTTTATTTATTTGGCTAAAATATTATATATATTATATATTCCTGGTGATTTTAAAGAAAAAAATAAATCCGTAATATAATTCAAAATTTAGCATTGCCAACACCAGAATAAAATGTAAATATAAATCGTTACGATTTTCACATATCTTTCAAGTTATGAACGGCGCTTTCAAGTCAGAAATATCTTAACCATTTACCGATATGGCCGAATGAGACAGGTAAAGAGACATCAGCATAATTTGACAAAACACAGGACATTTCACTGGAGGCCAGAAAATAGAATGATCTACAATGAAGAGTCAGCAGACATCTGAAACGTGAGATGTTAGCCAAGGTACAAAAATAAAACTCGACCTTATTGCGCATTCCAAAACTGTCTCGGATTTGTATGTCTCCTTGCAAAAGACTTGCTTATCATCATTGTAAATTGGAGCAGCATGTACAAACTTTCTTGAATTATTCTTTCTTGCTCTATCATAAGCACAGACAGCTTTATTTTTCCATTTTGCATGTAGCATCGACCAAGCCAGAGGTACGTAAAAATCCACAATTCCGCCTACCATCCAAAGGCTTTGTATTCCTCCTGCAAACGGTTTCACTATCGCTATTATAGATTGGGACACCTTGCACAAGCCATTTTTTGAGCTTCTTTCTTGCTTTATCATAAACACAGATGGGGTTTTTTTTCCATTCACATGAAGCATCGACCAACCTAGAGATACGGAAAAATTTACAATCACGTCTACCTCCTACAGGTTGATCTTTGCCCCAAAAACCAATGTTCTTCATCTCAGTACCGTCAGCCTGCATCAATCCGTCTGTAGAGTTCTTTCTCTTGCTGAAAAGATCATTAATGCATGAATAATAAGTGAACTTTTTTAAAGAGGACTTAACCTTTCTTATCTCCTTTGATAAAGGTAAGCGACCATCCATCTTTGTGCATGTTAACCATGCGTCACAGAAATCAACTTCCTTTTCACTCAGAAACAAGCAAATTTCATTACTTGGAGTAAAGGGTTCGACACACGAAGAACGGTTTTGATGAAGGAAATGAAAAATATAAATAAAAAGTTGAAGCAATGAGAATTGTTCCTCTTTCCAGTCGTTATAAGACTAAAATAATCTATTAAAGATTGTAAAGTCACTTGGCGTGTTATTATTATTATTATTATTATTATTATTATTATTATTATTATTATTAAATAATAATAATAGGTCAGGAATATTGTCAAAAATTACTAACTAGTAACTTTATCTTCCGATATTCCATTTCTCTCATAATTATATCTTTGTCTGATAGCTCTTATTCTTGGCTCACTGATATAGCAGTCTTTTTCATGATGGTTCTTTCCATGACAACCATTGCACTTCACTCTGTTGCAATCTCTTCTTTTATGGTCTTTCGAACCACATTATAAGTCTTGTGATAAACGGAGCTTGGGTTTCTCTTTTCTACTCTTTTTAAAAGCTTTTCTATAAGATATCACATTTATTTCTTTGGTATCAATTTTCTATTACAAAATCTTTTCATTTCATGTACAATTTCTTCTCAATCCTTCTTTTCCTTCCTTTGTAAGTGTTGCCACATTTCTTCTACTATCAGTAGTAACGATTCTGATTGTGATCGATTTTTGAACTATTTGGAAAACTCAAAAACATTTAAAAATGAATCGTCTAAAAACATTGAAAATCTATGGTATTCTAAACAAATTTATCGTAATCGGCTTCTTCATACTCATCATGAAGGTGATTGCTTTTTGGTCCGTTCGCAGTCTGAACCTCCTTCCGTATAAATAATGTTGAAAGTGATTGCAAAAGTAATAAATAGACAGCAATTCCTTTCAAATAATACAGTAACCAATCTCATGGCTGCTCATGGCGTGAATTTCAATCAATAGTGAATTTCTCTGAAATTGATCATCCTTGTTTGAGCTTCACATTAATTTCACATTTCCTATTCCCTATTACCAATTGATTATTGAATTTGAATGCTGAGGGATTGTGTGACTGTTCAATTAGACAATTGATGAACAGTATTATTTTAATATTGCACTTACTCGACCTTTTGGATTGCTATAATTGTTTTTTTTTACTTTTTCTGAGAATATCGTAAGTTGTTATCTTGCTTGTACATTTGCACACTGTGATATAAATACACTATAATGATTTAATAATAATAATACACCATTGCTCTAAACTACATCGCCAATAGAACCGGAGTTAAATTAAATACGTGAACTAAAGAGTGGCCCATATATAGATGCCACCACTTCTAACAATTGCTATGAAAGATTAGGCTACTATGTAACTAAAAAAAGACATTTTTAAAATCGTATTATTATGATCTTTTTATTGAATAATTTATTTAGTGATAATCCTCTAGATGAAGAGACAGCAACACAAATTTAACTTCAAGGAAATTATTTGCTTTTTTCCAAGGAAATTCAAAAAATAAACTGGCTATGTTTAATCACTTTCGGCAGCAAAATATTAAAGAGAGAACATTCCGGAATGTGATATCACACTTTGTGAAGACTGGAGTAACAGATTACAAGTCAATATCAGGTCGTAAACCAGTTGTAAACACTCCCAGAACCCAAAGAAAAGTGTTGAAGCAAGCGAAAAACAACAAATCACTGTCAGAGCGCGTTTCATCAAAGCAGTTGCATCTGAGTCTGGAAAAAACTTGTTTAAACACTTCCGAAAAAAATTACACACTTGCTCCGAAAAAGGAGCAGTTACTGCTTAAATTTTGTATAAAAATGTTCTTGAATATAAATGTTATTCGTTCTAAAAGTTTACTTATGTTTATGTTTGCTGGTCTACCAAATGTAAAGGTTGACTGCACGGTATTTATATATGGGCCACCCTATATATTGAAAATTTTTGACATTCATAATTAAGTGAATTGGGACTGACCAAATAATTATTATTACTGTTATAATGACTGGTTAAGTGTTAATGTTTTATCTTTCCCTTAGGCACACTTTATCATATCAGGTCATATAAGTGTACAAAAGAACTGGGAATGGCCAGGTCAATACAAAATCAAAACAAATAATTATAAAACGACCTAGAAACCGACCATGAATGTTGCACATTATGCTTCAAAATTTTATTGCCACCAACAAAATGTCATAAAATTAAGAATATTGAACTCCTGGAGTGTTAATGGACTCGGTTATGAACGACTAGTCGAAGTCAGAAATATCTGGACCATTTACCGAATTTTGTTAATGAGTAAGATAACGAGGCATCGGCATAAATTGACAAAACACAGGACATTTCACGGGAGGCCAGAAAATAGAATGATCTGCAATGAGGAGACAGGAGGCATCTGAAACGTGGAATATCAATCAGATTACAAAAACAAGACTTGACCTCATTGCGCATTCCAAAACTGTTGAAGACTTGTGCTCCTCCTTGCAAAAAATTTCGTAATCATTATTATAAGTGGCCTTACTCGGTATGAACCATTTTGTATAATTCTTTCTTATCTGTCCATAAACGAACACAGCCTTTATTTTCCAAGAGCAAAGAGCATCGCTCAAACCAGATTTATAAAAACAGCCGCAATCACGCCCTTTTCCTAAAGGTTGACCACCAGCCCACAAATCGAGGTCCTGCATCTCAGTTCCGTCAGCTTGCATCCATCCGTCCTTAGACTTCTCTCTCTCCTTTAAAAGATCATTAATGCCTGTATGATACCAAAACTTTTTTAGTAAGCCTTTAACTTTCCTTAACTCATTTGGGAGAGGTAAGCGGCCATTTATTTTTGTGCACATTGACCATGCTTCACATAAATCAACATCCGTGTCACTGATAAACACGCAAATGCCCTTAGTTAGAGTAAAAGGTTCGACACACGACGAATGGGTTCGATGAAGAAAATGAAAAATATAAATATAAATAAGAAGCCATGCCATAGAGAAATAATAATTGTTTCTCCTTCCAATCTTTATAAGCTATATTAAAGCAACCACTAAATTTAAATGAGCCAATCTGGCGCTGTTTGATTGGGCAAAATTAATTTTATTTTTTTGTATAGGACTACGTCCTCCATTGAAAGGTGAAAGGTTTGTATTATTTTATGAAAATGAAATTATTTTTCTTCAGTATTTCATTACTTAATGTTTTTACTTTTGTCTTCGTTTTGGAGTTATGGATAAGGTACAACTGTGCACCGTCGGAGTGAACAATCACACTCACTAGATTTAATACTACTGATTAATAATTATTATTTTTAATTTAATTAATAAAAAATAAAAATTAAAATAGAAATTAATTAATTACTATCAAAATGAAAATCTTTAGCGAAAATTCCGTAATATTTAGCACGTTGAATGCTTATTGGCTAGATGAACAAGCCAATAGGGATAATTATTGTTATACTGAAGCACTCTCGGAGGAAAAATCAATCATGATTAATTATTTTTGACATTATTCCTGACCAGACAACCTGATAAAGATAAAATGAGATTGGCAGCACAAAATGTGTAGGCATATTACTAGTGTCAATGTACACTTGATATATTCACAAAATAGCACAAATTTTGGTGTTAGTAATAATAATAAGAAAGATTGTCTTATAGATCAGGACAAAAAGAAGATGTGAAAAGGAGAAAACATGTTTGCATTTATATAGGAGATGTGTGACAACTTCGTCATTATCATATCGGTTGCAATCCTAATTGTAGAGATTCTGAATAGCGACTTAGGTCTATACATGATTGAACTGTTTTATTAGCAGCTGTCAAATGCTGCTTATTGTACAGTATTTAAAGTTTAAGACACCCTATATAAATATATACAGGGTGCGACAAAAGTCACTTTACAACTTTTCAAAGATTCGAGAGAGAATAACATTTTATAGAATCAATGACGTGAAGCTCAGTATTAATATTAGAACTGCAGTCGCTGTAAATGATCTCAAGCAGGATCTGCGGCTCATCTTGAGGTTAGTCAAATGATACCAAGAAATGTTTCAGTGTGCAGTGCTATGAATACGAATGACATAATTCATTTCAAAACACAAACAATGCAATTTGTCAGCATTTTCATATCAATATTGAAAGGAAGAATTTGACGGTTGCCGTTCAGGTCATGGATAATGTCGCATTCCACAAAGGCAAAGATATAAGTACTTTCATTGTAAGCTAAGGGTTCAATTACGGTTTTCTACCACCATATTCACTAGTTCAAAGTTTAAAAAGTTAAAATTTGATGTAAAACCATGCTCGGTTTCCTCGATTTACTATTATCTGACCTGGAGTGTGCAGAACTGACCCTGAGAGCTTTGAGAAGAAAGATTTTAATATTTAAGGTAACAAATCTTTCATTCCTAATCTTAAATGAACTCTTGTTGTGCCACTGATAAGGTAACAGATAAATATTATTAATTCGTTTTTTCGACATATCCTTAAGAATGCATTCTCTTGGCGATATGCTGAATGAAGGAAGGAAAGATTACCAACTGGGAGTCTTTTGTTTTCAGTTTCCATTGTTATCTACCAATTCTTAACTGAGAAATAAAAATATTACCATCTACTGTTATTCTTTTATATTATATTACAATGTTTTTAACGTTTGGAATGTGGAAGGTAAATTGTAAAAAGAAATAGAAAAAGCATTTTCATTGTTTATGAAACAAAAGCATTTGAACAGTGAATTTGTATTGTGGAATGCATCGGAACGAAACCACATTTTTACATAAATGAAATGATATTTTATTAAAAAGTGCACCAGGTGGATATATCCCAACTGATTTTGAAACGAGTAAAATGAGAATAATGAAAAAGAGGAAAAGGAAACATGATATATATTTAATTATAAAAATAAATCAATAAATCCAATCAATAAATCTTTTGGATTGGTTAAAGATAAATTTGGTTATCAATTTTTTATAAAATGTAAATTTATTCAATTTTGAAATATATCGAACATGGAAAATAATGAAAATGAAACGGTCACTCGGAAGCACAGTCAAAATAATAATGCTTAGACCTAGTTTCACAACACTTTTGACCCTAGTCTATCAATTATAACATATTTTAGTGAAAATAGAACATTTGACAAATCCTTTTCCTTCGATCGAGGACACAATGGAAAAACCGTAAATATTTCAAAACAAAAACCAGTTTTATCATCTCATTTAAGATCTGAAAATCGTCTCACAAGTATTGGGTTGTGTGTTGTGAAATGTTCCTTTACATAATAACATTTAAAGTTGAAGAGTACCATTAAATGATTTTTATTGAAATAAAATGAGATTAAGACGAGATTCACGTTTCAGGATTCTATTTGCATAATCAGTTTTTTCTCGGGAATCGGTGAAGGTCGAGACGGTCTTTTTTACACCTTCATGATCTGGGAAAGATTTTTGAGATACAAATAATCTAAATGCTTGAAGAAATGAAAATCTGTCTGATCAAGGTTTTGGCGAATATGGGTCATGTTTCAAAACTTCAAAATATTTAATTCAGATACCTTTTGCAGCGTTTTCTTAAAAACATGTGGACATCATTATAATGCAGCAGAAGAATCCCTAATCTATTGACCAACGAAGGCTGTTGAAGGCATAATGTTTGGTGTATTATTTCAAATTCGGTACTTTATTTATCTGCTTTGATAGCTTCCGCTGATTCAAGTAAAGAATAATAAGCTCCCGGGGCCACAGTAATAACAAAGGCATTATCGTGAAACAAAATTGCCCTTCGTATGTTGAGAAAGCGGTTTTTTTGTGAATCCATCGACAGTTCAACTTGATAATAGGCATTGCCTAAATCAATCGTGTTAGGTTCATTTAATTCTGTAACAAATATTGTAATGATTGTTAAAAATAATGAGGAAAAACATACAAAAATTGATTCCAGATAATGAAAAAGAGAAAAAATATTCGATTTCTAAATAACCATAACAATTATGTATGGACTTTATTCAGGATACATTTTTTAATACAGGGTGGTCATCCGAAAACAGAGAAATTTTTAAAAAATAATTATTGTCATTATACCAATCAATTTCATTATTTATCAATTCATAATAATGGATTTTCTTAAATAGCTACTTTGATGTCAGAAAGAAAACAATTATCAGATTTTGAGAGACAAGGAATAATTCTATTTAAGACGGAAGATCCTACATGGGGACTAATAAAATGTTCAAAGATGTTACCTGATATTTTGGAAATGTTACCAAACACCAATTTGATAATGCCGTTGCATGTTTTAAAGCAAATCCGTTACAAATTACCCGAAAAAAAAGAATAGAATCCCATAACCTAATTTCTGATGAGAAACGTGAAAATTTGAAGGGTTTAGTTTTATCACCAGTTCGTGTAGGAGATAGTGAAAGGAAACACGTGAGTCAGAGAAATGGAAATATCAAAAACATCCGTTAATATGATGAAACAATATAAGCTGAAGTACTATAGAAAAGTAATAAATAATTTCTTAACTCCACAGCATAAAATAATGCGTTTGGATAAATGGATGCTTGGAAGAAAGTGTGGTTCTCGGACGAAGCAAAGTTTTTATTTTCTCATTCCATTTCACTTCCTTTATTTTTTGTTAATCAGTAAATAATGAATCATTAAAAAAACACCAGCTGCATGCTTGAACTGACAACGACCACCTTTGATTTCTATTACATCCCAATGAAGCCTGAATAATAAAAGTCTGATAATTGATTCATTTGTGCAATTGTGAACACTCAAGAAAAATTAATAAACAGAACAATTCAATATAAAAATATTTGATAATAACATTTTTTATTTTTTTATTCTAATAAAAACAGTAAAAGTGTTTTCTTTTCTTTGTATTTGATTGTAAAAATAAGAATCCTTAAAGATAAAATAAAAATTAAGAACTAACAAATAAATTATATTATTTAATTCAATTACAATAATTATATTATTATCGTTATTATTGTTATTATCAAAAGTAAAATATAGAAAATGCTTAAGTTTGCATAAAAACTAAAAATAGAAAAAACCAAGTTTCTAAAAATAGACAATTGGTCAAAAATATAAAGAGAAATTATAAATGAGGAAAGCGTATTATGTTGAAAACTTGAAAAATGAAAAAAAATCTAAAAATAAAACTGACCTGAAAAATACCATATAAAAGAGTCAATTGAACATTGAAACGGGACACGAAAAAACAATACACCAGACACGACATCAGATTAAGACGCTCAAAGCAACATTGATCAAATCCCAAATTCCTGGATAATCATTACCAATCTTGATATCATCAATTGCGAGATAAGATAATTTAATTCAAACTCTCAGACGGTGAACAACAAATTTGATATCATCTTCAGATCAATATAAAGAGAAGACATTCACGTTCAAAAGAGAGATAAATACAATTTCAATTTGCACAAGACGACAATTATTCGAAGTTTCAATCGTCTATGACCTATTTGGATCACAGTCAATTTTATTATAACTTTTATTATCCATTATTTAAATTATTTAACTATCTCTGGTAAGCTAATCTTAGTTTGCACCGTTTAAATTAATACCGAAATCAAAATATCTCCCTGGTAATCACTAGTAATAGGATTACGTTTCATTTTTGTTTTTGCATCTTCCAATTCTTCTCTTTTTGTTTGTGGTTTGCACAACAGTTTTGGTTGGCAAATCATCTCAGGACCTTACCACAAGTTCCAGGATAACTGTGTATATGGATTTAATGATTCTTATTTAAAATCCCTTTGTAAATTCACATTTTTCCAAATAAAAATATTTGTATTTGATTTTAGCTGTTTTCATTTGTCCTAATTTGTTCCGAATTACACGCCATAAATCCTTCTGAGAGTCATACACGTTTATGTTAAGTAACCTATAAGCCCTTATCGATTTTTGTGAATTAAAT
>JBBMKC010244212.1:0-10710 GCA_037834085.1 Bipalium vagum
ACAAATTAAAACAACTTGTAGTTTATTAAATAAGGAATAAATTTATATACAAATTAGTAATTTTCAATAACATTTTAATATTATTATATCTATTCAAAAATAGTCCAAGGACTTTATGCGCACCCTGTATTATAAAAAATGATTTTCTGAACTCATGTTGCATTATTATATTTTGTTGTTGATCACCATCCTTTGATTTATACATGCAAGAGTTGGTTGTCAATTTTGAAATTTAAATTACGATACCAATGCCAAGTGAAGTGGAAAATCACAAAGATATTAAGATTTTGAAATGTCAAACAATCTGAACTGACAGTTGCATTAAATATTATCAAAAAATTATTGCAGGATCTGCAGGTTATAGGAATGAAATATGTCATGTTGTATAATCTTCTGAAAACAGATAGATTGAGGAAAGACCCAAATTGGAGAATAGACACGAAATTGTAATAAGAGACAAAATGGGAATTGTATTATCTATCGTTTTCACCAAATATTAATCCTTCTTATTATCATTTATTCGGCTTGAAGAAAAGCCAATCAGTTTTATGAAATTAAAAAAAAAATTGAAGTCATTTGGATTTCGATTTCTTGCCAAAACATGGACGGTCATCGATAACAATGAAACATGTTTCGAATGCATATTTTTAAGTCTTTAAAAATAAGTTATAGTTTCTTACAAAAATGAACGAATTCATATTTGTTCACCTAATATAAATATTTAAATAAAAATTAATTTTAATTGAAATCTCTTATTTTATATGTTATGTAGTATTAATAATTATATTCAATATTAAAATTTATACAGTATCCTCCGTCATCGAAAACATGATGTTGATCAACAAAGATGATTCGGCGAGCAGTACATTCATTCGCTGTTGCTAGTAAAATATCTTCTGAATGTTTTTCATGGACAAAATCAAAACTAGTACCTGAATTATTGCTTTCTGTAATGGATAAGCACATTCTTAAAAGCTCTTGGATTTATATCGGAAATAGTTGATTTAACTATGTTAAATTTCTTACTTATACTTGGATAAGATACTCTCTGTTTATGTTTTTTTGATAACCTCGGTTTCCTACATTAAACTTTGCTATTTTCTTTTCCGATTCATTGAATAATTACTTTTAAGTTGAAAACAGTTACCCAGCATCATTATAATGCAATACACAAGCTTACTAAAAGTAACTTAAAATATCAATTTTAAACATTTTATTAAAATTAATATTATTTAAAGGAAATCTTATTTTAATCGATACAATACTGTTTTCAAATTAAATCAATAAATTGTAAAATAAATTAACATTAAAAAATCCAATTGATTAACAATTAAATTTGTTTGTGGTCTAATAAATAAATACAAACTTGAAACTTCTTATTGTTATTAATGTTTCGAACATTTCTATCTATTTAGAAAATTTATTTCAAATATTTTGTTTTGTTCGAGCTTATTTGAAAATGAATATTTATATAACCTTTATCAAAATGTTATATCTAATAATAAGTTAAATAGATTTTAACTTGTTGATATAAAACAGAATTGATTCCTTTTAATTTATTAAAAAAGAAATGAACATTTAGAAATTTAAATAACTGTCTTTTTAAATTAATTAATCACAAGTATCCCTGATTCAGAGCGCAAAAATAGAAAAGAATTCAATTTAATGCAACATTTTATGAAAACCTGTAAAATTATTAATTATTAAACTTAAAACACACCTTTTCGTGGCAGATATCACATTTCAAATTCAATTAAATTTTCATCACTCGTTTTGTTAAGGAGCTCTATATTTTTGGCTTTATAAATTCAAGATATACACTTGAAGGAAGAGTAGAAAATCATCGTCAAAATACTGATTTTTGATAAACATTAATACAATAAAGATTATTAGTCCGTATTTTTCTTGAGCATCATATTCTTGAGCATATCATATAATATCGTCAAAAAATATATATGCGTATCAGAGGATTATTTTGTCTTGCCATTTTGAAAAATATTGTTAAAGAAATCATATTATCAACAAGATTGTATCCCTTGGGATTAAGTAATGACAGACTGTTTTTTCTTTTTTTTCTTAAACTTTTGAAAGGTTTTTTCAATCTACATGAGGACAATTGTGTTGACTAAATAAAGATACGAAGTTTCCGAAATGTTTCTTTGGTTGAGCTTGAATTTTGATATTAGGTTTTATTTTTTCCACCCGATCTTTTATAGAATATGATTCCATGCTAAAAATTGACGTATATCACATTTATTATATAAATAAAAAAATCAATAAATTTATTAATCATTTGGCTGATATACTTTATAAACATCCTACATACCTTATTGGATAACCTTGTAGTAATCGGAATTTTTCTCTTTTTCGTTCAAGTCGTTATCATTCTAAATTGTTTTTCCATAATCAAAAATCGACCGATCTTTCTTTATACAAATAAGAACAAATATTTGAAGTTATTTTATTTTTAAATTTGATAATGTTTTGTTGAATTTTATGACGACATTTTATGAATCACAATTAATTATTCCTCAAATTATTTGTTTAGTAATATTCCTGGAAAATGAAGTCTTGTATGGTCATGCTTTTGAAACTCCCGATGAAGTGTTATCTAAGGAATTCTTAATTCCTATCGGAAAAGCAAAAATTGAAAAATCAGGTTAATAATAATAATAATTATGGTTTTTTATATTTTTTGTTTTTATAATAATAATTAAATTAAAATAAAATTATTATTATTATTATCAGTATTCTTATTATTATTGATTCTAATAAAATATTTAGTAAATATTAGTAAGAGAAAAGAAAGAAAAATAATAATAATAATTTATATTTATATTTTATATATTATTTTTTTCTTATAATTCTGGATGCAGTAGTACTAAAGAAGTTTTTACTCGCACTTTCTCGTTGATAAAATATTTAAATGTTTTCAAGAAAAAATTCCACATTTGTTTTAATTTCGGTAAATGAAATTGATAAATTGATAATGATATTAAAATTTTTTAAAATTATCTCAAATCTCTGTTGTTGGATAACCCTGATAACAAATTTTTTGGATTCCTTACTTAGTATATGACTTCTAGCTGTGAAAGAAAGTCTTAAACTATATGGAGCAACTGATACATGAACAGATTCTTGACATTTCAGTAATTTCTTAAATCTCAATATCTCAAGTCCTTCATCAGAATTATTGATGATATTTCCAAAATTAACTGATTTAACAAATATGTTGATTTTAATCAATTCTTTTAATAATGCACGTAAAGTGCTTTTTGTCAAATGCTTCTGTTTCGTGCTGAGCACACAAAAAATCGAATAACTTTTAGCTCACACATATAATCGATCTATTCCATGTCTCATTGAGCAAAAAATCAACGTCTTTCTATTTTGCAACAAATATCAAATCCACCGTCATCAGTTCAATATTGAAATGAATTGAGTAAACAGTTAAAGTTGGAACGTATTACTTGTTTATTCTAAACAAGTCTTGTGTTATTTAGTTTGATTGCAAATTATTGATTTTTAAAAAATTTCAGAAAAAATCTTTTAAACTTTAATGATATTTAAAATCTTGACATGGAACTTTACCATTACCCATAGGCAAAGACGTTACTTTGGTTGCATACTCAGCATCTGTAGATTTATGTCTCAATGCAGCAAAGGAGCTGGCCAAAATCGGAGTTGATTGTGAAGTGATAAATTAATTGCCCATTGTCAATAATGTGACACGAGACAATATTTTCAGGTCATTAATTTGCGCAGTCTTCGACCTTTAGATGAAGAAACAGTGTTGAATTCCGTTGTCAAAACTCATCACTTAGTTACAGTTGAAAACGGATGGCCTGTTTGTGGAATTGGAGCTGAAATCCTCGCTCGTGTTATGGAAAGTTAGTAATAACTATTATGCACAAATCGTTATTTATTTGAGACTGACGAATATTATATTTTATTAAATTATTATAAACATTTTATTATACTTAATTAATCAATAAAAACATGTAGAACAAAGAATGTTTTTAAATTAATTTTCTTTTCTTTTTGAATTAGGCAGTTTTCTGATTGATTTTCTTCGTTACTCTTTCAAGGATAATTATTTTTAATCAAATAAATATTCATTTGATGGTGAATGTTTTTCTTTCTTATGCAGACGATGATTTTTAGAAAATCAAATAACATACGCTGTTATTTCGATTAATTGATAAAAGTATTTTTTTATAATTCTCTCAGAACTTTCAGACTTCTTTTCAAAATGCAAATCGAAAAATAAGATTCGTACTTAATCATGATTTTCTAAGTCATAACAAACACATTAAAATATCATTTTTCCCGATTAATATTCATTTTTAAGAATTATCATCGATTTTTAAAATTTAATAATAATAATATTACTAATTAATTAATAATTTTTATTATTCACCAGAAATATTTAAAATTCAAAAATATATTTATTTAATATTATTATGAAATAAGAAAATGTTATCAATTTTTAGGAATATGATTTTTTTTGCAACAATTGATTAATGATTAATCCAGAATTTACCCACTTTGACTTGGTTGTTGTCCAGTTTTTAATGCAACCAAGACATTCCCAGTTTTGTGGAAATTTTTAATATTTTGTTGATTGTTAGTATACTTAGTGGATCAATATTCCTTTTCCTTTTCCATATTCTTTCAATTCTTATGGATGGAGTTAAATGTATATTTCAATTCAAGGATTTTGATTCGCTCTTCAATGTTAACTCTGTTATTGTCCGACAATCGATGTATAATCTAAAATAAAAATAGTTATCTTTCAATTTTAAATATTTCATGTCAGCCTAACCTAAATAGTTCATCTAAATAAAACTAAATATTCAAAGATTTGGTACATTTTAAAGTTGTAAAGCTTCTTAATTGGTACTCTGTATATTTTAGATGAAAATACATTTTACACATAATACAATTTTTTATTTTGTATAAAACAAAAATTTATTTCTTATTTTAATATTTATTAATTATTATTAATTTAAATTGGAAGTTCTGTTTTTCTAAAACTCTTCCTTTTAAAGAATATAAACATTTTATAATGATGATTAATTCACATTTGTATTGATTAAGTTAATTAAATATCATTTAATGATGATGTATTTAATTGAATTATAATTAAGTTAAATATAATTGAATTATAATTTCTTAAGTTTTTATATATACTTTTTAATATTCATTAAAAAATCATGGTTATGATGAAGTAGCTAAAAATTAACTTGAAATTAAACTGATTATAACGTTAAGTTTTCTGTTAAACGAAATTGATCTTTTTAGTGTTTTTAATAAATATTATTAGTGATTACAGTTTATATTGACAGCTGATTGACTATACTAAATAGATAAAATCTGAAGAATAAATATTAAAAATACTTAAAAATCACATTAAATAATTTTTTTATATATAATATATATTTGAATTATTCTTCGTTCTTAAAAAATATGTCCGTAAATATTATCAAATTTTTGAATAAATAGAAATCTGTTAATGTAAATCTTGAAAAAATAGTTGATGCTAATTCGTCACAACAGGTCTTCAAATAGGTTGTACTGAAAAAAAAGGTGTAATTAGAGAGATCTTTTTTCTATTACCTTTCTTCAAATTTGCAGTTATTTTTTCAGAGTTTGGATTAAATATGTGATTTATTGATTTCACAACTTTTCAAAAATAAACAATGACATGAGAACCTCACAGAACTGATAGGAACAGATTCTTTGAATAAGAAAATTGGTTTCGAACAGATTTCCTTTTTCTTCATTTTATTTAATTACTGATTGTTGTACGAGATCATTTTTTTATTAGAAGTTAACATTGTCTTAAAAGTGAACCTAAATTGTTTTTGATCAATAATAAAGAACATATTTTATGAGAACCAGGTTCTGCGTTGTACAATTTTATAAAGATTACTGTTCTTTTCACTTTTTGGAGGTCTGTGAAAGAAAATACCCACGTTGATATATTATTCGCACTTCTTTGGTTTCCTTTCGTTTTAAATATTTTTAAAAATGAGCTATTTGATATTTTAATTGATACTTTGAGAAGACCCAAAATCCAAAAAAAAATTTATTTATCATTAGGCTATAATTTATTAAATATTTTTTTGGGAGTCCTGGTTTCTAAGCTCATATTTCTTTGTATTTAATTATTTGTAGTACTCTGGAATTTGAATTTAGTTTATCGAAAGAATGAATTAATATACGAAGAATTAATAAATATGACACAGATACATTTTTGTAAAATTGAATATTTTATTTTTCTTAAATATCCTTTTTTACAAAAGTCTTTAGAAGTCGTATATCTAAATTTCGATAATTGATTATTCCAGTTTCCTGTAATATTTTTGCGTTTCATAAATCAAGAATTGAATACATTTTAAAGGTTCAGATTTTAATTGAAAATAATTTTAATTAAGATATATAAATACAAACAAGTTTGACAAATGATATTTTGATTTTAATCTGATTTTAATTTCTATGTTTACCATTTTATTACTGTTGTTCTTTTTTTTTTTATTAAAATGTCGCTTACTTTCATGATTATTTTCTTTCTGGAAATCTTTAAAGTGCAAATTGTTAATAAGAACTAAATAAGATTATTTATTGTCCATTGTCATTAATATTTTTATTTGTATTTTTGTTTGTTGATGACAAGTTAATTAATATTAATAAATGTTGTAGAATTTAAGAAGTGATATAAAATATTATTTTGGCCTTCGATAATTATTTTGTACTATTATTATTTATTAATCTTTTAATCTTATTTTTTTCTCTTTATCTTTAATACTGTTTTCATTTATTTAATTGTACAGTGTAATTTCAATATTTTTTAAAATTTTCCGAAAATTAATAATAAATAAAATTTGAAATTTCTATATTGAAATAATAAAATTGAAGTTTAAAATTCTTGAATAAAATATAAATATAATGATAATATTAAAATTATTATTATTAATTACTATTTCCTTAAAGTATAATTTAATTATGATTTATTTTTTAAGTATGATTTAATTAAGTATAAATATTTCGATTACTATTAAATTTAATAACGAGATTATTGAAATTTTTGTGTATTTTAAACACAATTCGATTAATTGATTTAAATAATATTTAAAATCTAGTTTTTTGAATATTTTTAATTGAATAATTAATTATCTTAAATTTTTTAAAAACTAATTTTATCTAAGAAAATGTAAATAGTTTCATAAACAAATGATTACCATAACACTTGTAACGACATAAGACTCACCTGTTTTTCTACCTCGTTCCTAGACTTTATAATCTTATTTTAAGACT
This sequence comes from Bipalium vagum, assembly GCA_037834085.1. NCBI lineage: Eukaryota > Metazoa > Platyhelminthes > Tricladida > Geoplanidae > Bipalium > Bipalium vagum. Next base: position 7,321 of record JBBMKC010244212.1, read on the forward strand.
CGAAAGTCTTTCAAAAATTAGTAAAAGACAAAAGTTTATCCCTTTACTGTTTTACAGATAAAGTATATAAATATCAATTGATCAATTATTAGTTCTTTTAAGGTAAACATATATTTTTATTTGATGATCGCTTTTTTCATTTTACCTTCTTTAATTTTCTATTGTCACCATTCTCTTTGACACAAACACAAAAAATAAAATAAAATCAATAACGTTTTTAACGATTAAGAGGAAAAAAGCATTTTTAAACATTTTCCAAAAATAAAATTATCTTTCAACATTGATATTAACATTTTTCCAAAAAATATATTTATTCAGCTCAAGCTTTCGATTACTTGGACGCTCCGGCTCTGCGTGTTACGGGAGCAGATATTCCAATGCCTTATGCAAAACCGTTGGAATTGGAAGCGTTGCCCAAGATCGAGAATGTCATTCGATCTGTGAAAACCGTATTGCACATTAAATAACATTTTTTAGTGATTTAATAATAATTATAATAATAATTATTTAGATTTACATAAAATATTTATTATCATTGTTTTTTGTGTGTGGGCTTTGTTATTCTTTCTGTTTGATTGTGCTTGGGAAGTGGTCAGCAGGCAAGCTTTAACATTGTCTCCGTTCGTTCTAACATGTTTTCGGTGATAGCGCAGTGATCGTTTTCTTACTTTCCATTTTTCTTTAAATATTTCTTTTTCTTTCGTTTTTATCCTTCTTTTTTCTTTCTATCTTTCCATCTTCTTCTTTCTCTCTCTTTCCCTTTAAGCCTTTTTCCTCTCTTTTTCTAACTTTATCGAGGAACTTTTATTAGTAAAATAATTTTCCAAGTTTAGAAAATCGTTTTTTGTTTTGTATGCTCTGTGCCTGAGACATACGGAAAAGAAGGGAAAAGCCACGAGTATGGAGGGAAGACGTAGAACCGGGAAAGCGTTTTTATTACCGACTCGCAGACTAATTATTTATTGGATAATCAGGTTTTCTTTATAGAGTAGTTTTTATCGATTTTGGTCTAGTTAAATGGATATGATTTTGATTTTTGAATTAAATAAAATTGTCTTGAAATCAATTTAGTTTTTTTCTTAAAATCGGTCTTAAATTGATAAAGCATTTTAATTTTTAAAACAATAATTATGAAGCTTGAAGGTTGAATCTGTCAAGTCATTTTATTGTGATAAATAATAATAATAATAAAAATGAAAAGAAAACAGTCATTAAATTTTTATTGTATTTTTAACTGTGATTTGGTAATTTGAAAATAATTTTGGCTACACCATAGTTTAAGTTGGTGTTAAATAAATATATAATAACAGTGTTATGTTTAATTTTTTGTCTAAACTGATAGCTTTTATAAATTTTTAATTCTGGTAAAATTTATTATTGATTTTCATTTGAAATCTTGTGGTTTTTGATCCTGCATACTTTTAATAATATTAAAAGTTGAAAAAATGAAGACTTTCACTTTTAAGCTTACTAAGCAGTGCCACGTTGTTTAATAAACTGTGTTAGTTCCACATCATATTTCATTAAAAGTGAACCTCGTGTATGTCGAATTGGCTTGTAAATTTTTTTTAATAGCCAGTTCGTACAACGACTTAGTTTTTTCATGGTAAAGTTATTGACTTAATTTTAAATCAGCAAAGGTAGTTTTAGATTATTAATTCAGTATTCATTGAAAAGTCGACTTGCCTCATTTGATTTGTTGGTTTATTTTTCATTAATTTTGAAATGCACAGTGAGCAATAGAATTGTTGGCGTAAAATGTTACAATGAATTCATCTTGAATTTAATAAAAAAAACCGAAGTAACTTTCCGAAGAATCGAACATTTTTAACAATTAAAATGATTTATCAGAATTAAACAATGTAAAGTAATTAAATTCAATAAACTGTGGATCAACACTTAATAGGATTTAATATGATTAATTTTGGATTTTAGTTAATTTTAACAGTTAAATTAAGAAGAATCAATAAAAATTACACAAAGTAAATCACGGATAACCATTGTGAGTCTTTCAGTTGATTTTCCTAATTTTGTTTGTAGAAATGAAAGAAATTACAGAAAATAATAATTTTAATCTGATTAAAGTTTTATGGTTGTTCTAATTTTTAGATCAACAATGATCAAATAACATTTTATGGTACATGTATGTTTTTTAGATGTAGGCTAATAAATTAACAGTAGTCGAAGACTATTATTTTTCAATGGATTATTTTTCGTAACGAATATCACCATGACAAGCAAAATGATCTCGTAATTACGGAATTTGATAACCGAACTCAATTTAAAGATATAAAGAATAATTATTGTTTGTCTGGACATATCTCTGAAATTACTGTGAAGTCCATATCTAGATTTAAACATACATTTCCATTTCATGACCAGATTGCTCAGCATCAAAGAGAGACTTCAATTTCACGCCAAATCTTCTTACACCGAATAATAATAGTACAAGAAATTGACTTTGTAAATCTGAATTCTAATAAAAGTTAATCTTTTAACATAAAGTTATCGATTGATGTTCTAAACTCAAATCATTATCTTTAGTGTGAGAAAACAACAATTTTGGACTTTAAACAATGTAAATAAATAAAACATGGTTTCCGTCAATCGAAATGCTTCTCAAGTAATGTATTCTCGGATTTCATCACCTTTTTATACTTTATTAAAGAAGTGAAAAAAAACTGATTCATTTACTGAAGAAAGAGTAAAGAAAATTAAAAGGACATTTTAAAGGTTAGAACCATAATTTTTGTTTGGTTAAAACAACGCATATTTTTTTTATTAAAGTTCAACTTAAAATAATCTGATAATCTTAAGTAAGACTTTTTTTAATAATAAGATAAAATTCATAAAATATATTAATTAAATTATATAAATAAATTATAATTTTTGTTAGTTTCGCGTTCACAGCTCAAACAACAATAAGCCGACCTGAATTATTTTATACTTGAACCTAATAATCAGTAATAAAGTAATCAAAATTAATTAATAAACCTTTCAAAGTTAAACAGGCTTCAACTTTTTAAAAAAATATTTATAGCGTATTTAGTCTTATCTTGACAGAAATAACTTAACCAAGTAGATTAAAGGGTTAACGAAAAACAAATGCTTGTACTATTAATGCTACTCATTGAATTCCTTTTCGCATTTAAACATGAATATAGGTTGGCCAGATCATGGAAAGATTCATTTTTATCTTTTTGTTAACTGTTGGCAATTTACGATGCTCCAAATATGAAATATTTTTTAGAAAATAAAGGATGGGTAATAAGAATAAAAAGAATCAGAAAATTAATTAAATCTCATTAATTTTTTTAGAAAATAATAATAATAATAACAATAATAATAATAATAATAATAATAATAATAATAATAATAATAATAATAATA
>JBBMKC010244221.1:0-10708 GCA_037834085.1 Bipalium vagum
ATATTAAATTAAATATATTATATATATATATATATTATTAAATTATATTAATTCCAATAATGCCGAAGGATACCACGAATTACAATTTTGTCATTTTCCATTTCTTGCATTCAGATAAACAAGAGCTACAGATTGATATCAAATTTATTATAAATTTTTAATGTATTTTTAATGTTAAAATCTTTAGTTAAACTTTTCATTAAAAAAATGGTACATTACTTATGGAACAGCCTAATATAAACTATTTTTGAAATAGTAACTTAATGTTAATGTTATTATTTTTAGATTTACCATAAAATTTACCTCATTTTTTTTATAAAATATTTATATTATTATTAGCATGTGTTACTAATTTATTTTTCAGATTTTTGTACAATTCCTCATCAAATATAACAATTTTATTATTAAAATAATATTTTTATATATTATATTATATATTGATTCATATTTATATTATGTTATTCTTGTATTATATAATTTTAATATTAAAGAAAAAAGATTTACCTCTATATTTTCTGGGTTATATTTTCACAAAAATAAAATAAATTCACAATTTGTCCATGCAAACACACAAGCAAGTGGATCATAAATTATAAATTTTGTTTAATAAAGACCTTTTAGTAATAGTAAAAATATTTTATTTTTTTAAAAATTTCACATTAATTCTCTCATTTATAGTCTATTTTTAATCTTGACTTAACTCGAAGTTTTCGTTCAGCCGATATGGGACACAAGCACCCAGGTTTGGACTATAAGTATTCGTAATGGTTTTGAAATTTAGATTTTCTGCTTATCGGATAAAATTTATTTAATTTAAATTTAATGACCTTTTTAAGAACACAAGAGTTTTAGTAAATGGAAATTTTGAGTATTGGTAAGATTTCGGATGTGATCGACAAAAATGATTTCCATAATTTGTTTTCCAGATCGTAAGTTTGGAAATTTAATTAATACTGTTTCCGACAAATTATTTATTAATAATTAAACCAAGCAAAATATCCAAGTTTCAATCTTAGGGCCTCAACGTTTCAGAATGATGATCAACTAATTTTCCTAAATTATCAATGAATGAGGAAATACATTTCCAATGTATTTCTTTAATTTCGTAATCTTCAATATTTCAGAACTCTGAGGCTTAAATTAGAATATTTTTCCAGAAAGATTTTTCATTAATCATGTATGGTTTTTTTTTAAAAATATAACCTAAAAAAATTATAATTTTTCCATCAATTAAAACAAAACAAAAAACAAGATCAAATTAGACAAATAGTTAGGGAGATGAAAAGTCCACCAAAGAGTTGATAAAAAGAGAAAATGTATTTAGCATTTACAATTCTTTAACATGAATGTAATTAAAGTGCTTTCTTGTTTTAAACATTTAGGCTTTAGGGAAATTATTTTTAAATCACAAAAGAATGCCTACTTATGCAGTGCATTAATTATCAATTGATACCACAAACAATTGTTCATTGAATATATAGGAAGCCATGGGTTATTATGATTTATAAGATACATTTGACTGCTTTGAAAAGTTCTGAACATATTTATTATCCACCTGATTTGGAGTACCCATAAATTATTTTAATATTGTAAATACACTGGTGGCCAAAAAATTAATACACTTCATGAATTTTTTAAAAATTTTCAATTAATATATTTTCAACCAATATTTACGAATTCAATTGAATAAATTAACAATCAATGTTTGTGGCCCTTAAGAGGACCTTCTTGTCGTTCTCATGAATTAATTAGTATGATATCTGACAACCACCTTTCTTAATACATTCACTAAGCCTTTCAGACATGCTTGAGATTACTCGTTGATTTGACTGTTGTGGAATATAATTCTATACTCGAATTCAGTCATCATGGGAATCTAGCGAAAATCTGAATTCATCAGTCCATAAGATATTCTGCCACTGTTCAGCCCAATAGTGATGATCACGATCTCACTGAAGCTTTGAAACTCTGTGATAGTGTCCAAGAAAAATTTTGATGGCAGGATAACACAATTTGTATCCAGCATCAAGTACGATTCGTCTTGCGGTACAAAAGGAGTAGGAAATTTATTCACTTTTTCCATTCATTTCATTTGAAATTCTGATAATTGTACCATTACTTACAGCAATAAGTGAATAAGAAGTGATGTATATATAATCTAAATCAATACCACAAAGTAATATCTATATGAATCATCAAAAAATTTTTTTAAAAATCTTCAAATTTCATAATAAAAGTGTACTACTTTTTAGGCAACCTGTATAATAAATGTTTGCCAAAAATCCTTTCATATTATTTTCGAAATTTAAACGAAATATCATAATACAATTTTCTTATCAATTCTGAAAGCTGACACCGACAACAATAACAAGTTTAAGTACAACATTTAATTCTAATCACGAATAATTAAGAAGTAATTGTCAAGCAACTAACCGCCAAAGACAAAAAGGATGACAAAAGAGTATTTTCATCATAACGAGCCAACTTGGACAGACTGTTCTCCAAAACAAAGTTGAACTTTTCTATCAACAGTAGTGCCATTTGTCTTTGAATTTTATCCAGATGGGCTTCAGTTTGATTATGATATTGATGCTATAGTTGGAAAAGTGAAGCTTAAAAGCTATTCAAAGCGGAAATTGAATTTTCACATTATGATAATTGACATAAATATATCCAAATAAAAGACAAGTTTAGATTGGGCATTCATAAAATTATTATTAAAAATTTTAAAATATTTTTCTCGATTCCAGGGAAAAAATGTTAATGATAAAAAATAATATTAAACTAGATCTATCAGAAAACATCAAAAATTAAAGGTCTTTTATTATACAATTTAACAATTTACAATTTATTTTTTTGCGACCAAACAAAATAAAGTTCTTCTTCGGCATGACAATAAGAGACCACATGTGTACCAAAAACGAAGGAAACTTGGACTTAAAATAGGAAATTCTGTCACATCCGATATATTCATCGGATATTACCCCAACAGATTTTCATCGATTCGTTCCATGCAGAAATTCATTGACAATTTTATTCAATCCCAGCCAAAAGATTTTTCATCGGGTGTTTTGCTTTAAAAAAAGGAAAAAGTTGTTAATAATGATGGAAAAATTTTGATTAAATGTACCACGTTATTCGTATCTAAATTTTTCTATGGTGTCTATCCTGCATAAAGTTATGATTCACTACTTCTGGTTTATTGAAACAAAACTATCGATCATCTCCCACAAGCATTCTTTACCAAAAACCTTTTCTGTCCGAAAAGTAAAGATTTGATCATATCCTAACGATAACTGACTGGAATTTCAATCAAACCATGAGAGACTTACTTTCTTTACATTTTGATATTTCTAGTACATGCAATCATATAAACATTATTTGTTTATGAGGTTTATCTTTTCAGCCACTTAATTTTCTATTTGAGCGGAGTTTCCGTTAAATATACGTTTCAAATCTTAAAGCATTTTTGTTGACATTTTCTCTTTGTCATTAACATTGAAATCTCTCGATTTGAATCTTTGAAAGCAGAACGTGCGTTTCGATGAAGATTGGATTATCATGTTTTAATGAAAATTTTGTTTTTAGTTTACGACTTTTAAACACAAAAATATTAAAAGTGGGACATAAACAATGCATTTTTGATTGATATGAACCTTCTAAAAATGATTATTTAGACAATTAAATTAAAAAAGTTCACATGATATGTTTAATGTATCAACATCTTCAGCCATGATCATTTATTTTGAAAAAAAAAAGATGTAACCCAAAATTCTGTATGCAATATAATTTTCATTATCTTTAATTCAATTATAGAGCCTACGACTTCACATTATGGATTCCAAAACTATCCTTCATAAAGTGTTATTTTTAATAAAATCAATCCTGATTTGATGACAGTTATTGTCTCAGGAGTCAAATTTTAGTTATTAACCTAAATATTTCTGACACCAGACATTTCTATATATTTTCTAAAGTCTTACTAAGCCTAAAATTATTAACACGAGATTAAATGAGGTCCTTTTATTAAAGTACTTTGGTATAATATTGTTAGAGTCCTAATAGAAATTCCATAATTTTTAATATCACTCTCTTTATTTCAACGGAGATTGATTGTGCGAAATCTTTCAAAATTACTAAAATATGTCATCGTCAATTCTCCAGTATGAGGTGAAATAGTTTAGCACGGGATATGAGTATACTTTCACTCTTTATACTACCTCTGCCACTTATCCAGCTGCGATCTTTGCATCGCTAAATAGGCTTCATTGCATAATGAAATCTCCTAGATAAAATCTTGTCAACTAACAAAAATCTCTGATTATTTAAATTTATCCTTATTTTAAAATTAAAATGGAAATTAATATTAAAACAAAAATGTTTTAAACATTATTAATAATTTTTGAGTAAAAATATGATGAAATGTTTTGTAGGATTTCCACAAATCATTTAAGAACAGAAAAATAACCAAAAACTAATCATCCAAATTTCATATATAACAATTTATAACATTTGGTAATAATTAATTATTCTTCTCTAATGGACTCAGACTGATTTTTAATACATTCAAAGAGTCACATCTTACAAGTAATTATACTCTATACGAATGCAGACTTCTAGGTAATAATAAGAATTCAGTCGATATATTTAGAAACGAGTATATTTTGAAGACTTGAAGATTAAAAACAATAGAAAACTCTTTAGGTAATTTTGTTAACAGAAAACAAGTATCTATTTCAACTTTTTACAGCTACTTCAACGAAATACTTTTATTTATATTCTCGTAGGGGAAAAATCAGATACATTCTTTTCAAAATAGTTTCCCTTCGCATCTATAAACACTAAAAGTCGTCATGGAATCCCACTGTTTTATTGGTCAATTTTATTCTAAGATTTCAACGACTCATTCGTTAGTGAATCTATCGATTTGTGATTTCACGCATGGGTCCATGTCTCATCACAATCTTGAAAGAAACAAATACATCTTTGTTTTCAGATTTTTGTCATTCACCTGGTACTCTAAAGACTTGGGTTTCAGTTCATTTTTGACAATATTGAAGTGACCAACTCTAAAATAGCTATTTATTTATATATTGGCGTGATTGATTTTATTACGATGAAAAATGATTTTCCGGTTGTGGAAAACTTTTCAAATCATTGTCGATCATTGATGTTCCAGATTACGTGAAACGTGTTATTGATATTGTTACCAGCGTTTGGGTAACATTTAACAATCACAAAAGTTTGATCTTCTGTGTATATTGTTTAAATAAATCAATTATTGAGATCGGAATGTTTTCTTGGTCAAGTAATAATTAAAAATCAATTAAATGTAGATGTAAAAATATTACAAAAAATCATTTATGATGAATAAAAATTTAATCAATGTGAAAATTTTCAAAAGGAGTTCAAACTTTTCTAGCATCTTTATGTCGCAAAAAATATGACAAAAAATAAATATCTCAACACAGTTCAGAGATCAGCAACATATGATCATTAATATTTTTTAATATTAAAATTTTGGCAAACGATGTTGGGAAAGCAGCAAAAGTGGATCTGTAGTTATTTTAGATTTTATATTTTTACATGTCTGATTTATTTATTAAGGGAATTAAGAATTGGATTTTCCATCATTAAAACAAATAAAGTATTATAAAACTATTAATATATATCAAATTGTCGGTAGCATAATAATCATTCATAATATGAACATACTATATTCGTGCCCATGTTCATCGTACACAATTTGAAAACACTGGCTTTCATATTGATTACTGCATTTATCATACTACAGCATTCGGAATGGAGAATGAAATCGGTGGTTTTGGTAGAGATTTTTAACATGCTGTCAAAACAGTTCAAAGTCCTAAACAAAGATGAACGACTTATGCTATTATTTCTATACCATACCCTTGAGCAGCTGCTTCAATCATATCAGCAGCCATCATTTTCAAACGGTTATCTAAGTGTTCAGCAAACATTTCTTCTGGCCAATGAAGTTCTTTAATAAAATTCTGAAGCGCTTCAAGTTTCCAGAGTAAGTCATCTGTCTTAACGTCAAATGATTGTGGATTGTTTCCGCCGGAAGAATTGCCAAAAACATTGCCACCATCAGGAAAGTTATCAGTATTGAAATTGCTATTTCCAACGACTGAATTAGCTGCTGCTGTTACTAAAGAACCAACACTCATTGATGTCATATTTGTCAGGGTGGCTGCTGATGTAATATTTACTGAGTGATTTATCGCTTCATGTTCAAATGACTTTTGAATAGACTGTCCTATTGATGCTTCCATGAGATCTACATATCTTACAACTTGAGGAGTAAATATTTCGACCAGCTGCAGATGAAATTTTCCGTTTTTCAAATTTTCTGGAATAATCACATTTTTCAGTAATTGTCACCAAATTATAATTGAAATAGATAATAGAAATAGTTACATAAGCTTTTATATCAGTGACTTAAGGAAAGAATTATATAATGATTAAATGAGGATATGATTGTAAATCCTACAAGATGAAATTTTAATGTATATATATGGAGGAACATCAGCGTCAACAAAGAATGGGTATTAGTGCACACATGAAATTAAGGTGACCCAGTAACATTTAAGGTCATTCCAAGAATTGCATAGTAAGAAAAAGAAAAGTTAATTTTAAATAATTTAGCGTAATAAAGCTTTAAAATCAAATACTTTTTAGTGTTTTCTTTGATTAAATGATGTACTGGATTTAATGTCGCGTTTTCTAATTATTTCTCCTGCAAAAGTCGCAAGTTTATTTTATTTACTTTGTCATTTTAAATATCTATATTTAGTTAATTTGTAACCAGGTTTTAAAATTTACCAATATGAAATCGAAAAAGTCTGAAGAAGATGCAATTAGAATTGCTGAGTTTATTTATTAAAAAATTAAACAATTAAACACTTTAAGGAGGAAGGATTAAAATTATTAGCTATCCAAAATGTTTTAAAACTTAACGCTGATAACGAGTGGTCGGAAAGATTTTGCACGGAAATAAACATATTCTTCTAAGTCTACATTAAATATTAATATTTATCTAAGTTAATACTTATTTAATAATTTTTTAAATACAAAAATGCTAAATTTGTTGATTTTTTTTTGGAGGACGACCTTTCTAGGCTTGTCATGAAAGATATGAATGAAGTCTACAAAGAAATGAGTTTATTCTTCAGATGGATAGGAAATAAACTCAGAAAGTATGAGAGTTCCATCCAATATTATTTCAAGAATATTGAAAGGGCAAAGAAGAAATCTAAAAGAAAAGCTCTCTAATGGAACAGATGGATAGATCGGTTAATTATCTTATGAACAAATGATGAAGCAATCAATTTTGAAAGAATAAAAGGTGGTTTGAATTTAAATGTTTCAAAAGAAATTATTAAACGTGTTAAGACCCACAGGTTCCAAAAAATGAAAATAAATTAGCAACAGATGCTGCGACACAAAAACCAGCGACTGGTTTGGGCTAAAAATAAAACAGTTGGAACGATTAATAGAAAGATGTGATATGGAGTGAAGAGAAGAGATTTAATCTAGACAAGTAAGATCTTTTTGTGTACTATTAGCTCGCTTTGAGAAAAGAAGAGTTGGGTCGATTGCAGAGAATACCGGAGGTTGCTCTGCATGATCTGGGCTTATATCAATTTTCTTTCGGAAAGTTAACTGGAAACAAAAATCAACTGAAGTATCAAAGACAATTAACTAGTCATTTTCTTCCTATTCTTGTCTGTAAATTATGATGATAATTCCTTTTTCCAATAAGATAACTGCCAATAACAAGTAGCCAGATCAATTTGCACGGGTTTCAAGAAAAAAACATTAAAATGCCCTTCATATTCACCGGATAGAAAATTTATAGGGAGGCCTTGACCATAGAGTTTTTGAAGGCGGAAGTCAATTATAGTTCCTGAAAGAACTGAAATCTAATATCTTCTGCTCTGCGGAAGGGCATTGAAAAGAGAACATAGCAAAACTTTCTGAATTATTTTCCACAGAATTTCTCAATTTATTAATAATCACAAATGTGCCAACATATATTAGCAATTCACTTTTATTAAATCTGTTTCATGTTCCGTATTTAAAAATTTATTTAGCAGAATATATTGTCGTATCTGTAGATGCAAGAATAAATTTGTTCTTTTGAAATATAGAAGTTTCATTGTATATTTGTATAATAAAAGTTTAACATTTTTATTATGAAAAAAATATTCTTTAAGCTTTTTTCTATTTATTATTAATTATAAGTAATTATATATTAATTAAAAAGACTTATATGTCCGAATAAAACCAAAGGTATATTTATTTATGAAAGTATAAAATATCATAGTTTAAGTATCCCTAGATCTCAGATTCTTTTTAAAATTCTTATTTTATGTTTTTTGTAATTCAAAATAATTAATTTCAATTTTTGGAATCTTTAGGGGTTCTTTCGTTGCTAGATAAATGTCCCGAAATTGGCCGAGTTTCATAATTAATGGAAGTTCAATTCTACGAAGAGGTAATTTTACCATAGTACTGGGAGTCTATAAATGTCAGCTGTCAGTCAAATTTCATAAGAAAAGTAATTTTTCTCTACGTAATTAAATAATAAATTTATAAAGTTGATTTGTCTTGATTTACATATTAGGAACAAACCAGAATGAGAATTTCATTGATTATCCTATTTCAATTTTATTAATATTTTACAAAACAGATTCTTATATTGGAAAGGCGAGAAAATTCAGAAAAATCCTCCCCCATAAACCAAACACTCATAACCTGTCATGTTATGTTAAAGTTTGTCTAAAGCATTTACAGTTTGCTATAGATCGTAAGACATTCAATCTATGAGATCTTTTTAAAACTAAATGTCAAATAAAAATATAATTAAGAAAAAATATTGAAAGACATTAAAATAGCAGTTTTTTATTTAAACAATTTTTCAAGATTTAAAAAACGATCATTGGGTTTTGTCGAAATATCCCCTTTTATGATTTAAGCAATTTAACCTATAAATTAATAAATAAAAATAATACTTAATCATAATCATTTCCTAAATATCACATATTTATAATGATAAATAATATCCACCACACTTTAGATCTTTTTAATATCATTAATTAAGAAAAATTGAAATGATAATAAATTGAATGTGATTTAAAATATTTAATGCTGATTTAGAAATTCTCGGGATGGTAAAATTATTTAAAATAAATTATATATATCATCAAAAAATATCAAAAATATTTCCCATTCTTTTAAATATGAATATCTGCATTTAAGGTAACATTTTAAAATAAATCAATAATTAAAAACATTAACGATTTATATTTCAACTGATGGACCATAAATCATTCTACCAAGATGATTGCTAAAACTGACATGCTTTTATGAAAGTTTATCACAACCTTTAAGAGGAAATATCGAAACATAATAACAGACCACATAATATAATATAATGATTTTTTAACAAATATTTTAGTGAAATTAATAATATTAAAAACCATTAGTGATAAAATTATAGAAATGTATTTTAATTAATATCAAAAATTGAAACAATTTTATATCCTAAAGGTAATTTCCCTGCCGTAAAAATGATCTATCTCTTTACTAACGAATAGCAACAAACATTGTAATAAAATTTTGGGAAATATAATAAATATTTAATGACAAAAATAATTAAAGAAATAAAGAGTAGTTGGCTTATTTTAAAGCTCTTATAAATTTATTAATATGTGGAAAAATGTTCCAATATTTTTTTCATAAATTTTATATTTAATTGCGGAATCCAAGTAACTTTAAAAATTGAATATTTTTATTGCAGTAATTAAATAATATATTAAATACTTTGAAATCGAACGCGGGTCAATAATTAACAGTTTTCAATAACTCCTAAAAAGTGGTTCAATAAAAATATCCCAGATTTCCTTAAAAATTAAAACAAAATATTTTTATGACTGGATAATATATTATTCTTTTTGTTAAGATTTTTGCCTAAAATTTTTAACACATTTAATTTCAATAAATTATAAAAATATCAATAATATCGGTATAATATTATAAGTACAGGTGCCGCAAAAGTAACTTACTGATTTCAAATAATGATAACACAAATGTTCAAGACAATTATTTATTTCGAATAAGATACATAAACAATAAGCCATAGAGATTTGTTAAGCTATTTTTTTGAAAATTGTCGTTTAAATGAAGACCATCTTGTGCCTCATAAAGTTTTGCTCTTTTTACAAAGTTCTCCATGACATCAACTAAAACTTTCAGATTTATGGCATTAATTTCATCACGAATATTGTTTTTTAATTGTTGGATGGACTTTAGATTATTAACATGATTATTATTCTCAAAGAAAATAATCTAGAGTTGATAAGTCTGGTGAACGAGAAGATCAGTTGAATGTCGAGTTTCTTGAAATTATCTGTTTACCAAAAATCTCACAGAATAGTTTTTATTTTGAAAATTTATTTCTACTATTTTCGTTTTCTAAAATATTTGATACACATATACTCCAATAATTATCCGTAATTATACGATAATAATACAAATAAAAAATAACAATTTCACTAAAGAAGAAAACATTTTTTATAAAAATCTATTGTTTCCAAGTATAATACCTATCCCGGATATATAAAATAAGAATAAGAATATGTAAATAGTTGTTTTTAGAATTGTAAGCATAAATTATTTTTGA
>JBBMKC010244232.1:0-10708 GCA_037834085.1 Bipalium vagum
TTTTGAATTGCAGCTAATATGATGTGCAGCTTATACAACTAAAAAACAATTCAAATCGAAGATAAGATTATTTATTTTAATTTTTAACATCACACTCATCAAAACCATCACACTTTTCATCGATAAGCGCTTCAGCTTATAATCGGGATTTTACAGTAAATTCAACTAGTGAGTTAATTCTTTTGATAAGAATAAATGATGGAAAATCTATAAATGTAAATTTTTTTATCTAGACATTGTAAAGAAAAATATTTAACAGAAGGAAATACACAAACATTACAATTATATAATTATTAATACCAAATAAACCATAATAATAATTTTTGTTATGACTTCACTTTATTTATTTTATTTAAAGATTCACATTTTTACAACAATAAAAGTTTGAAATATTTATTAAAATCACACATTAAAGAGTTTGTTCAAGATGAAAAGTTCAATAATCAACAAATTAAATTAGTTAATTTCTTAATTTCTCTTGAGTCTCCACATATTTTCTAATTCAGGATATAATTTTTTTTAAATACAAGAGTATTTTTAAGTCAAAATATTTTTTATCTATTACACTCATTTTTAAAAATATTATTTATATATAAAAAATTTTAACATAGCTGATGTTTATTAATTTCATCTAATTTATATATTCATTCATCACATTTATCACATTTAATTTGATATCCATGGGGATAAATTGTTATTCCATTATTATCAATTATTTTTTTATCATCAAATGGTGATAAAGCTATCTTTTCTTGTGAATATAAAATGATTTTATGTTTTTCTGATTTTATACCATGGTTTACTTTATTTATTATACTTCCATCTAAATCATTTTTATAATCATTTACATCGATGCTTACATGTTTCATCATTATGTAATTTTATTTTTTCATACGCATATGATTTTGATTTAATAAAATAACATTTTTTAAGAAATCTTTAGGTTTTTCTTCTTAAAATTTAAACAACTCATCACAATGGTTCAACGAAGTTGGAGTTGCAAGGTAATGATAGCAATAGTAATAGAGATAACAATGATAACATGATAGTGATAATATAATAATGATAAAATATAAGTATGAGTGTAACCTTGACCTTGATCATGTGACCTATAATTAATAAAATTATCCTAATTGATTTTGAGGATAATATGCATATACGGACCCAAGCTTGGATCTCGATTTATTCTATCCATTTCCCCACTACTTACGACCCACCGTTTCTCTCAAAGGGCCACATATGTCCGCGTATATATCGGCAAATATCTCAGTGTCTTGAACCGCTATTACTTTCTCTTTCGTCTTCGATGTCAAATTTTTATGCTTTTGACAACCTCTGCATGACTTATCTACCTGTTTAATCTTGGTTCTCATATCTTTAATTTTACATCTATCTTCTAGGTATCGGTATACTTTTTCTGCCCAACGTGTGTTAACTGATTGTGCGACTCTCAAATTATTTCCTCTGCTTTCTTCTCACTCATCCAATCACCCGTAGAATTATCGTCTACTGTCATCACATTTAATTTTTTTGTTCGTATCTTTTCCAACTTTGCATTCTCGTGTTTTGTCTGGCATTGTATGCATGTCGAACATTCTCTTCTTGATAACATATCTGCATTGCCATGTCGTTCTCCTTTTCGATATTCCAATTGTATATCTAAAATACTTAGGTAATTTAACCAGTTCTGGAACTGTGCCGTTATCGGGTTTTTTTTCCAACATAAATGTGATTGCCTCATTATTATTAATTATATAATAAATAAATGTAACCATATATTGATAATAATAATGTAATTAATTATTTATATAATTTTTAAAAATATTCAGTAATAAAGTCCTGTACGTAAACTTTTTACCAAAATTTCAAAAATTACATGAAACTGTCAAATTAAAAAAGTAAGTTGAGCTCATAGACTTCTATATTCAGCCTTTCAGGATCAAAAATTCTGCATTATCCCACCCTTGGCCTTTTCATTCACTTGAAATTTTGGAAAAACCACCAATTTTTGAATTGTTTCTAATGATAAAAATGTATAAAAAATAGACTACAAAAAATTATAAAAGCTAGAGAAGATTTTAAAAATGTTACAAAAAAATAAGATAATCCTTAAAAGTTTAGAAATATATTAATAGTTTTAAAAAACCGATTAAATAATAAAATTTATTAATTAATATAAATTAATTGCGTATAAAGTTACGAAAGCGAAAATGAAACAGTGAATTTTTTATTAAAATTTGCTTTTATTAATGAACTTAGTCTCCTGATATTTCAACAGACTTAGTCCAGTTCTCCTGTAATAATGCTTTGTAATGCTGGAGGTGCGATACTGGTCTGCAGCTGTCATAACTTCTTCATCTGATATAAAACGCTTCTCTCGGAAATTTTTTTAGGTTCCTGAATGTATAAGTCACTTGAAGCTAGAGTTGTTCAAGCAAATACTTAAATTCTTTTTTTGCAATTGACAAAACACTTGTATGAACAAGTGCATTATCTTGATTTTTTATCTTCTGTAAACCAGACCTTCTCAGCCAATCATTGCATCTAACTGGTCTAATAGCTTGTATATTATTTGGACTTACTGGGTTTTTTTTCAAGATAATCTATAAGCAGATTACATTTGGCATCCCAAAATACTCTTGTCATCACATTTTTTACCGTTTGTTCTCTCTTCGTCTGCTTTAGAAATAAACATTCAGCTTCAATCAACTATAGACTTTCCCGTTTCATGATTGTAAATCAAAGTTTCATCCATATTTATGAAACGATACATTAAATACACAGGTAAGTCTTATTTTTATTAAAAAAATCTAATTGATGTTCAAAGATTTGCTTCCTAAAGAGCTTTTATTGAATTGTTAAAGAATTCAGCACAACTTTTCCAAATACTTTTCCCATATGCAAATTTTCTTTTAAAACATGACAAAGTTCTTCGTTTGAAATAAGCAAGGATTAGACAGTTTCAAGCGTACCCACACTTTTGATTTTCGGTGTCTAGGCACTATTATAAGGTCCACTGTGTGCATCATTATCGATAAATTTTTTACCATGTTTTAACTTCAAGCCCCATCGGTAGATGCAGAAAATGAAGATGCAAATCCTTCTAATACAGTAATCATTTTACCTTTCACGCAACCAAATATATACTCATTTTCAATAAAAACGCCCTATTTAAACAACTAAACATGAACCAATAAAATTATCAAATATGTTTTATCACATTTTTGAAAATAAATAAATTGTATGGAAAACATGTAGAGATGTCAATAACCAGTGATGTTACAGCGTCTTTTGACACATGATTTTTCTTGGCATACTAATAAACAAAAAATGTATTTCCCTTTGAAGCATGTCGTTTCATATTTTTTGAAGTAGTTCTCGAATTGTCTTGTCAAAAGCTACTATCTCCTAGTTATCCATTAATGGAAATAATATTTAAAAAATAATAATCTCCGGATTTAATCAATGTATAGAAGGGCATTCAAATGACCTTTGATTATTATAAAAGATAACCCGAATTCACACCAATTTTTTAAAAATTAAAATTATGACTAAAAAAGTACTGCAAACTAATATTTTTTTTAAATCTCAATTTCATGGTTGTGATCATCTATGCCTAGTTGAGCAAGTATAGTAGAACAAGCAAAGTATTGGATTACACTATTAGCTGTAAAGAAAGAGCAGAAAAAATTATGCAGATGAAAATGAATTTTGTGTGGTAATGAGCAGATGTTATTTGTGAATCATTCTTCAACAAAACATTAAAACCGGAACAAAATGGATTAAGCAGAAATCATTGGATGATCTATGCTGTACTTAATTAGCATTAATTTTCATTTGAAATGTTATAAATTTTTTTAAAAATAATTTTTTTGAAGAGTAATTTTATTAAAAATTTATTTGAATAGTTTGAAGAATAGTCTGAGGTGTCTGGAAAACATGATATATACGTTACCATCATAATTTTTGACACATAACATGACTAAAGGGACGATAAAATAATTATATATGAAACTGCAAATGGATCAAATGAGACATTAAATATTAAAATACTATATTGCGTCACTCTGGAAAAAAAATCATGGTAACCATTCTCTTTTTTTTATAAATATAAAAAAATAAAACAATTAAGAATATTACATCTGAAATATGGATTCAAAAAGTGAAATATATAATTCCATTTAATAAAAAGTTTTTCAGTACTGTTTTTAATGATAAGTGAAGAACGATTCTTATTAGGAAACCTGATCTGGTAGACATAAAGTGGTGATCATGGTCAAAAAAAATAATAAGGTTAAATAATTATTATGGCAAGATTGATCCAAACCTTAAAAATAGGTTTAATTTATTGTCTGATTTGAATTGTAAAATTTAATCTAAATTGATTACAGACTTTATGGGCAAAAATTGATGCCTTTGCAATATTACCATGTAAGACTTCAGTTTTGTTTTAAAAACCGTTACCTGATGTCTTGACATTACTGATATCAACATATCCTATGAAGGTATAAAATCCTTTTTCAACAAATATTTTTGAAGATAACTGAATTGTAAAAACATTATCTTTGGCCATGGAATCGGAATCTGAAAGAAAATTCATTAAATATGGATAGTTATTAGGAATTTCAAAGGGGAACCTTTTCCGTTATTCAATATTTTTTTAATTGTTTTAATTGAACTCGGGGAAATTATTTCAATATATGCTTTTACTTTTTCAAACTTTGTTAATCCACATTTTGAGAGATCTATTGTTGCAATTATAGCTCCTTTTGTGTTGACTTCATCCATTTCTTTTTCTGCTAATTTACCCTGGAGATTTTTAGTTTGAGACTTACAAGTTTTTTCTGACTCCATATCCTCAGATTTGTCCGATTGAAAAGCAGCTTCTTTTTCATTATGGTTAGAAGTGTATTTCAATGAGTATTTGCCTACCTGGATGCCAGAGGTTTGGATTAATTAATTTCAGTCACAAACAAATTTAAAAAAATTAATATTTATATATATATATATATATATATATATATATATATATCAATTCTGAATAAATTACTTTAATACGTTGGCTACCCGAGACCAGCAACGTTCGTCCTACTCTTTATTGAGATTTATATAGGGTCTATAAAGAAATGTTACCACTTTTTAAAAGGAAATAATTTGAAGCGAAATCAATTTAAAACTTATATTCCCAGATTGGTTAATGCACTCCCAGAAAATGATCCAGACAGAAAGAAAGGGTTTTGTGAATGTTACCTGGAAAAGTGCAAAGATGGTGTACCATATTTGTTTGGAATGATGAGGCCATTTTTGAACTAAATGGTTCCATGAATATTCATAATTTTATTTATTGGGCTACTCGAAAATTACATAATACCCATCAACCTTACGTCAAATTACCAGGAGTGAGAGTGTAATTACTGAGTAATTGGACCCATTTTCTTCGACAATTCAGTAACAGGTGCTAAATACCTAAATCTCTTGCAACATTTTATAATGCCAAGAGTTTAAAAATTTTTTGAAGATAATGGTTTTTTTTCCTAGCAAGATAGTGCACCTGCACATTACTATCGTGAAGTCAGGGATAGCCTTGATAATAACCTGCAAAACAGGTGGATTGGAAGAAGTTCAAAGAAATTTCATCGTCGATCACCAGATCTTTGTCAATGAGTTTTTTCTTTTGGGGTCATATGAAGGATAAGGTTTATGAGGAGGCTAATCAGACCTCGGAAATTTTTTAATTATTTTAATTATTTATTTTACGTACGACGAAACATCGGGGAAAGCAAGCGGATTGAAAGCCAGGATCAGACTATTATTCGAAAAAGAAAAAAATGCTATGGACGACTGGGAATAGTTGATTGCATATAAAAGAGGTAATGAAGAAATTGAATCATTTTTCAAAAAGGTAATAACACTAGTTGAGAAAGCACTTGCGCACGATCTAACCATTGCGAAACTTGAGGATCTCTTCTTGATACAATGTATAGGAGATGAGGAGGTCACACGAAAAATCAAAATGCGCAAGTTGGATAAAGGAAGTGAAATCAAGGACTTGACGCGGCTGAAGAAAAAGAGAAGAGAAAATCGGTAAGTGCGTTTAAAAGTTACAGAGATGCCGTTACATGTAGAAAATCGCACTTCGAACAAGGTATGAGTTACTCGTATAAATCAAAACAAAATACGAGAGAAAACATGAGGAGGGTCACATTTCGCGTGAATGTACGGCTAGGAGGCAAATAGAATGATGGACATTGTCGACTCGGGAAAATATTAGTAGAGACTGTCCAAGAAGAAAAACACGATCTGCTTTGGGTGCCGAAGAGAAAACCATATCAGAAGAATGTGTCCAAACATAAAGTGTAGGAGATGCAACAGAAATGGGCATAACGAAAGGGAATGCTATATGAATGGAGGTATTGGATTTCAACGGCAAAATATCAGAGGTTCGAGAATAGAATACAGAAAGAACAATGTACATGCAATAAAAGAGGAAGGGGACATCAACAGGTCGGTCATATATGAAGAAGATCAAAACCAGTACCCAAAAGACAGGACCACTAGTTGGGGAATTACTGGGAGCCTTATATAAAACGTCGTCAGTGATGATTCCCAAGGAGGCGCCTTGATCAATACGGAAGGATGGATGAGTGTGTGGAAATTACTAAAAATGATTTTAGCGATGCAATGAATGGTATGGAAGTGGGGTCAGTTGCGGGAAAAAACGAATTTCTTATTACAGATAGAGTGATAAACGAGAGACCAAGTATCACGGTGGAAAAACAGGGACAAAGTTTCGAGTGCTTATTGGATACGAAAGCTCGGGTCGGCGTAATGAGCAGGAAAATTATGAGTAAGCTGAAAAACGAGGAGGTAGTGAAGAGCAATGACAGGTTACGATGCGCATACAATATTCAATTGGAAATAGTCTGGAAATGCTCGGTTCGTGTGGCAGTGGGTCAAGAATCGAAACTAGTGGACTTTACAATAGTAGATGAGGTCACATCGGATATAATTGGTGGAATAAATCTCTAAAAAGTTTTTGGTTTAGATTATTTAAATCTAAAGGAAATCTTAGACAAAATAATAAGGAAGGGAGGAAAAGAAGAGACACGTGCAGATAATTAAAGAGCACGAGGATGTTTTAAGAACCAATAAGTGGGATAACGGTTGTATTCATCTAGCAAAACATCACATTCAGACAACAGAAGAACTGATCAACCTTAATTCGTTTAGACAACCGATGAACTTGGAAGAAAAGATTCGAGACACTATCAAGAACCTATACGATAATGAGATTATTAAAAATGCAATTCTCCCTGGAATACAGTATTGATTTGTGTGTGAAAGAAGGAGAAGAAAGATATCCGTTTATGTTTAGATTTTCGACGGATAAACGCAGTAACGGAAAGGCAGGCTTTCCCGATACCGAACGTAGAAGAAATGTTAGACACTGTGGGCGAGCCAAAGTATTTTAGTTCTATTGATCTAGGTAATGCTTACTATCAGGTGGAACTGGATGATGCGTCAAAGATCAAGGCTGCTTTCTCTACCAAGGCAGGACAATATTGTTTCAATAGGAGGCCTTTTGAAATATCTGCAGCTCCTGGGACCTTTCAGGAGATAGTGGCAAAAGTCGTCGGAAAAATAAAAGAAGCAATGGTATATCTTGACGACATACTGGTATATACTAGAACCGAAGACGAACATTACCAGGCTCTGAATAAAGTACTGAGAAGTGTGCGGAAGGCTGGATTAAAAATAATTCCAGATACGTGTCATTTATTAAAGAAAGAAATAAAATTTAGAAATAAAAAAGGCGTACAGACGGATCCCTAAAAGTTGGAAGCAATTACCAAACTTGAAAACCCGAAATGTGCAAAAGTCGTTTTCTAGGCATCTATAATTATTACAGATGGTTTCTTAACGAATATTCTAAGAGATCCAGACTCTCGAAGAGAGCGTGTGGGAAAAGTGAAAAGAAGCTGGTATGGACACTGAAGATGGAAAACGCTTTCTAGGAAATGAAAATAGCATTAACATCAAGCCCTGTGTTGTGTGTCCAGATATTAGGAAGGCGTCTATTCTAGATACAGACGCCAGTTTCGACTCTATCGGAGCACTTGGACAAAAATGAAAAAGAAAGAGCGATTGAATATGGCTCTCATGCTATGTCCAGCCATGAGATAGGCTACTGCATTACACGGAAGGAACTCCTAACCATCTACTTTTTTTGCAATCATTTTCAGCACTATCTGTATAGAAGACGATTAACATTGAGAACGGACCACAAAGCCATTCATTTTATGATGAATATAAAGGAACCTATCACGTCGCAGTTCCAGATATGGATCAACTACTTAAGCGGGTTAAATATTAAATTCGAGTATAGGAAAGGGACGGCATACACAAACGCAGATTTAATCTCTAGACCCAGATGAGAGACATACACGCATTGCCAACTAGTGCACGAGGATGCCGTCCGAAAGATAAAGGCTTAATTGCTGAGCAATATACACGAGGAAGAGGTTACAGACGAGGAAAGAAATTTGATATATAGCAAACACATATGGGGCTGCTTCATGCAGGCATTGAGAAGGTTGTGGCATACATGAAAGATAAACACGAGGCTTGCCAGAAACACAAGGTTGTAACATCATCGACAAAGGAGGAGACAGCGAAATTGGAAGCATCGACGTTTTTCGAGAATATCTACATCGACATCTGCGTCGATGTAAGGAGAAAGAAGAAATATATTCTTGGAATAATAGATCAATACAGTAAGTACGTTTGCTTAACAGCAGTTGGAAGACAAGACGACGAAACGATAATTGACGTGATAAAAAAATACCTGGATGCGCAAGTTTGGAAGTCCAAAGACCATCAACTTAGACTATGCAAAGACGTTCGTGTCCAGGAAGATGGCAGAGTTCGCGAACAGCATAAATGCTGAACTGAGATTCTCAAGCCCATACCCTCACAATACCAATGGCCAGATCCAACGGCAATTTAGAACAATAAGGGAGAGGTTGAACGCAGCCAGAACGAACCAAGTACAAAAAGATTGGGAAGAACCAGTAGTTGAGTTGTGAAACAGATCCGTTGTGAAACTTAAGAATTTCTGAAGAATCTTCCACATGAATTTTTTGATTAACAGTTCCTATAGATACTTTGTCTTTCGTTTGTACAAATTGCGTGCCAAATTAAAAATTTCTTTGAATATTTATCAAGGTTGTATTCTTTAAATTCATCGGAAACATTTCCCCGTTTATTGGCCGTGTAATATTTGTGTCCTGGTATCTGCTTAAAGTCTACCTTCACATAGGTCTCATCATCCAAAATCACACAGTCGTATTTCTGAAAAACTTTATTGCATAATGTACGTGCTCTTGTTTTTGCTAATTTATTCTGCTTTTCTGTGCGATTATGTGCAACACTAACTTTATTCGAATGCAGTCCAGCCTATTTAAGGACTTTTGTCATATGACGAAGACATTCACTTATTTGGCAACATCCCTTACCAAAAGTATTGGATTACATTTAAAGGCTGCAACAACTGCTTTTGACTTATATGATTCAGTTTATTATTTTTCCGCCACTTCCTTTCTTTTTTTCACAAAAAGAATCTTTTTATATTTTTTAAAGAGCACGTGAGAGTGGATTTTGTGACCTTCCACATATCTTCGAGGAATATGAGAGGATTTTCTAGATATTTGAGCAAAATTTATTTTCAAAGATTGAAGCAATATCATTGGCATAAATAAAATTGGTTTTCTGTTTGAATTTTATTTATATTATTATATATTATAACTAAGAACACTGATAAATGGTGTATTTAAACAAGTGGTATATTATTTAATATGTATGAGTTTTAAGTGTTTTTATTTCGACCAAGTAATTTTGTGCACATGCTTTATGAATAAATCGACTCCATTATGTTGGAAAAGAAATAAAATAGCTATTAAAATAATTAATTTTTACTTTTGCTTTTCCAGGAATAATAAATATAAAAGAATCAGTCTTCTTTAGCCCTGTATTTTTTTCAGAATCATGGATATTTCCAGATGGGTCTATCAGCTGGACAACATATTTAGATTTAATTCTTTTCGAGAACTTAACAGTTATGACGGTATTTTCACCATCGAATTCATCTTTATAAGTGAATTTTAAACGTCTAGACTTTGAATAAACGACAATCCCGTCGCCCTTCGTCTAAAATAATATTTTCAATCAGTTCAATATTTTCAGGATATAAAATAAATCAATTATTATTTAATGAAATAATAATAATTAATTAATTAATAATAAAATTAATAATAAAATTAATAATAAAGAAACACTCACTTTGTCTTTAGCAGTGACTCCATTCTGTTTAATAAATTTATTTAGTAAATCAATTCTTTTTAAAATTTTTGAAACGGTATTATTTTTGCCAGTATAAAAAATTTTTCCTTTCGTCTTTTTAACCAAAATTGAAAGCCTTGAATCTAGCCTTTTACCAATTGAGATAACATTGAGAGTAATTCCGCTTTTAAGAATGATCTTGCTTGTATTTCTATAATCTTCATATTGTTGATCAAGACCTTTGCCATCAGTTATTAAGATTATATAAATATTATCTGTGCGTTTCAATTTCTTTTTGGACAATAACATCTAAATTAAGAATTTGGTTTTAATCATGAATTATTATTATTATTATTATTATTATTATTAT
>JBBMKC010244243.1:0-10707 GCA_037834085.1 Bipalium vagum
AGTTCCAAGGATTTGATACATTATAAATTCTTAAAATGTGGGCAAACAATTACCTCCGAATTATATTGCATGGAAATTGAAGAAATGTTTCAAAAGCTGAAGACCATCAATCCAGCCTTGGTCAAGAGAAAGGGTACGCTGCTTCTCCAAGATAACGCCAGACCACACGTCGCGCAATCTACAATACAAAAATTGAATGTCCTTCATATTGAAACTCTGTCTCACCCAGCCTATTCACCAGACTATTACTATGTTTTCATTACTATTTTTTCATTAATATTTTTCAAATATTTGGACAAGTTCCTTGGCGGCAGAACCTTCCTCGATTGGATGACGTCATTCAGGCCTTTGAAGAATTCGTAAAATCTAGACCTCCGGATTTTTATCAAATCGGGATAAATATGCTTGTCACTCGTTGGGAGAAGTGTGTACAGTCTGGCGGACTCTATTTTGATAAATAAAACTTTGTTTAAGCTGTCATGTGTTCCTTTAAAGTTAGATGTTAAAAACCGCCATTTATTTCTTTACAACCTAATAGCTACAAGACATTGGGCCTAATTCATGTAGTTGATGAAACTCTGAATCAGAATCAATACATTCAAATATTACAAGACAGAATACTACCACAATGTCTGGTTTTGTTTCTAAATGGAGAGAATTATACATTTATGCATGATGGAGCCCGGGTCACAAACCGAAGTCCGTAACACAATTCCTTACAAATGAAGAGTAATTCATGGCCTGATAACTCACAGGATATGGTCTCGATAGAGAACATTTTGGATCACGTAAAACGACGAGTTGGTGATGAAATTCATACAACAGGAAAAGAACTATTATTAAATAGCTTGCTGGAAGTTTGGAATAATGATTCAGGAATATTGACTTTGGTTAATAAATGTATTTATTGAAAGCATGCCTGATAGCATAAATTACCTGATTATTGCCAAAGGAGGGCCAACCAATTATTAAAATTGTTAACAATAATCTCAAGCTCATTTTATAACGAAATGAGAAATACGTGGAGTTTTGGGTATGAATTTATTATCAAATAAAGCCTTTATATTATTTTCTATCATTGATTCAATAGTATGGCCAGGTACCGTATTTTAGTTCTTCATGACTTTTTGGAAAGTTATCTATCCGAAGAGATCCTTAATTTAAACACATAAAAAGTCTCCAAGTCTTTAAAGAGGTCAGGAGAATAAGACAAGACAACCAAAAGGAAAACTTTAAAGCTCAACCGACCAAACACATTGATCGATTCTAACTGTAAAATGAACTAAGAATTCAATTTCCCCTTTCGTTTTATTGATCCTGTTCTTCAGTGACAAATTAAAAATAGAAGTTGATTAATTTCTTTCAGCCTTGGAGACAACTGATTTTCATTTTCATCCATTAAATATTGCAAAAGCGAAAGAAAAACATTACAGATAGATATTATATTAAAAATCAAATTATGGGGAAGCTAGCTCCAAGCAATTATTTCTATCCGATTTGATGAAAAGTTCAATTCAGCAATGGATTCCTTCCCAATCGAATTTGCCAGACTCCCTAAAAACTGCCTTTTGATGAGATACTAAAAAGATTATTCGGCATTACTTCCCCGAAATTCCATTTGTTATCGTGGTGGACTGTTAGAGTCTTACAATACAATTACGCTGCTGTTCTGTCCATTGGTTTTCCGGGGAAAATTTCTTATTAATAAGACTGATAAACGATTGTTTTCTCGTTGAAACGTTTCCACGTACTCACGGATCAACAAGGACGACATTATATGGGTGGCAACTCTTGATTGATTCTCGTAAATTTAATATAATTCAATTAAAAATCATGAATAATATTCATAATTAAATTAATTTTTTGTTTAAATTGTTGAAATATTTTCTCCTTTTTTTATTGATTTTCTAATCGTACATGAAAAATTTTTTTGCTTAAAAATTACCGAAAAACATTTAATAAATTTGTTAACATTAAAATAGGTACTTATTTTCAAAACGACCATCGATAGCTTTTTTGACAAGGCGTGGTGCAGCAAGACAGAAGAGCAGGAGTTCCACAGAAATCGAGTTGCACATTATTAAATGTTTTGAAATCATCCAATGAAAAGGTTAAGTTTAATCTGATAAAAAAACAGTGATTTATTTCAAATCAAAAATATGGTTGTCATTAACACGGGGAAGTTTTTAAAAAAATGCTTGTCTCTGCTCTGTCTATGAATATTTTCCAGATATTATGGGTGTTAATGATCATCCTAGCCGCACATTTTACCATAATTGAATTAATTTCTGATATTTTAAATCCTAATGTCCCGAATGTTTGGTAGTTTGATGGAATCTACGAACCACCGGCACCGATTATAAATGTTCTGATATCATAGTACCATGTTCTTCCGAGTTCGGGTTGATCTTCGTCCAATAAAGTCTGATATCTTTGCTTGTTTGTTTCGTCATTACCCTTGATAGAAATCTCTGATTCAAAAGGGACTTTGACGTCTATAATTAGGTATCTTTTAAGCCTCTTATTCACTAATTGTATATCAGGAATTAAGTTTTGACCTGAAAAAATCCTTTCTTTTCAACGTGCATTTTCCATTCTTTTTTGAGTGTGAATAAGAAATCAACTAAGATATCGCGAACATCATCGTGTCTTTTTCGTACCATAGGCATTATGTCGATGCAACTGCATAAGGCGTGTGAGGCAGTTTCTTCTTTTTGTACCAATTTCTACACTTTTTGGCTTTTTTCAATTTTTTATTTGTTGGTGCGATACTTCTTAATAAAGTACCATTCATCTGTAATGCACAGGTGTCGGTTCATCAGTTTTTTGTTTAGGAGACCATTTAGGGCAATTGTTTTTGCCAATATTCCTGCACTGCACAAGTTAGCCAAATTCTCAAATATCTTTTCCACGATTCCTCATGTAAGAACAGACATAGCAGGTGAGTTGCGAAATTGTCAAAGATTGTAATTTTATTTATAGCTTTGACAATTGTAATGATTCCGCTGTTGTTGTTTAATTGAAAGGCTATATTGATATTGTGGTACTTATCAAAATATCAGAAAATTGCACGATAAAATGATCTTCGTAGCGGCTCAATAACTTTTCTTCTGCTAATCCATTTTCCATGGAGGTTCTTATATAATAATTATCGAACTGGTATGGAATAATTTTAGAGCACCATTTTACCTAATAACATGAATTAGGATAAAAATAATTTGATTAGATCAGGCCAAATCGAACCGTATTACTTTGACCATTGAATTAAACGATTATTTTTGGACTACCTGAATTATCATTGGTTAAAAATTTCACATTAACCCTGAAAGGGTACATGTTGGGTTATTAATTCTCACTTTGGTTATGCTTTGCAGCGATTTTTGTCATGTAATTTTCCATTAAAAGCGCTGCTCACATCCTTTCTCATTACAGCTTTCAAAATCGATCGTTCAGTCATAGATAAATAAGGGTACAGTGGATGTTGTTGCTAGAAAACAGTGATGATTTATCTTTTTGTAATTATATTTTTCATGACAGTAATTTTCTATGTAAAGAGGCTTTGTTTGGTTTTAATGACATCAGAGATTTCATAAAAAGGAAATTTGTCCTTTACGTCTAGTCTGTATTTCTTTTGTACATTATTCGAGCTATCAACGAAGGCTTTTACGCTTTAATTACTTTTTGATAATATTAGAACGAGGAAGTATTATTTTTATTATAAAAGTTATAAAAAAGTTAATTAAATGTTATGACGTCACACTGTGTTACTGAACAAATAAAAAGACTTGTCTATCATGTTTATGTCTTATTAAGAAATAAAACCATCTGGTATTGATTGAAGATTATCCCACCAGAGAGTAAGCTGAGTTGGCTGACGTGCCATGACACCATGATCAGTAAAGTATTTTTCTGTGTTTTATAGAGTCTGTATTCTCCAGTTAAAAAAAAGACGATCTTTTACGAAGAACGTCTGAATATATTTTCGTGATTTTGTCAACCATTTCTTTGCTTCTTTTAAAAATTTTCATAGAGAAAATTAAGCAAAAGATCCATTCTGGTCATAAAGATGAAGTGACACAAGATTTATATGAACCATTTTGTCTAAACACGAGGCTTAGACAAACTACTCGATCTAGGGAGTAAAAATTGACGAATTTATCCAAGGTTTTTGTATTCGATTTAATAATATGTATCCCACAGCTGGTGGCATTAAGAAATGGCGATTCGAGAACAAAAATATACCATTTATGATGTTTGCAATTTGTTTTAATTAATAAATACCTTTTGATTACCGTGTTGTTTTGTAAATGACTGTTAAGCAAGATTTTACTGACTACCACACTGTTCGCGTGAATGCTGTTACAGAATGATAGAAGAAAATTATTATGGAAGCCTTACCGAAGAAGGCTCAAGAATTTTTGAACTTCCAGATTCAGAAGAACAATGGAAGAAGCACGACCGAAGCTGAGCAGTACTTAAAATATATAGAAAACTGAATGAATATTAATGAATTGTGTCTCGGTGTTTTTGACCTTTTATTATCCGAAAAAATTTAAAATCAGAGATCACAACTAAAGAGGATACAAAAATCTGGTTTAGTGATACATTCACAGTAAAAAAATCTTTTACAGATCTACTTGTGGATTTGGTACAAGTGAAGCAAAATGAAGATGAACGCTTTGCAATTTTTGAAATCCGAGTTTGGAATTCATTTGATTCTGTCCTGAATTCCGGGAAGACCGGAGCAAAAATAGTGAAAGATCTGTTATCAAAACTGGTTTAAAATGCCGGATTCACAGTAGCCCTAATAAATAGACCCAATAGTGCAGTAGAGGATATTAGAAATTTGGCTAAATTACATAAAGAGATGGAACAGAAAGAACTAATGAAGGAATCTCCAGTAAATAATGTACAAATAAGAAAGATTTTGGATTCAAATTATCTGATGTAACATTGAAGCTACTGATGTAGCAAAGCATGTTAATGATAATGAGAGAACGAAGCCAGCAATGGAATTTTCAAAAATAACAATAGTGAGCGATTACATAAAGTGTTGCGTCGATATGGAAAATATTTATGGCATCACATTTGATATAAGTCATACAAGGTTAGTTCAGCATGATATAATAGTAGGGGCTCACCCATTGCACAAGAACCACGAAGACAATTGATGCAGCTGGAATGAAAAATTGATGAAATGGTTTCACAGTTTTTATCAGCAGGAGCGAGAAAACATGAACAAAACGTAATAATAGAAGAACTTGTGAAGGAGATCAATTCAGAATTGTGTAAGAATTGGAAGTAAGAAGATATTCAATTAGTTAAAAAAATCATTATTTTCGGCCATCAATGCAGAAGACAATTAAAACCTGTATAAAGAACTGTGTGGCTTGTGCTAAAAGAAAAATAGGTCAAAGGAGCACGAAAGAAGTTCTTATTCTCTGAAGAAGTTCTCGTTTTTAGATCAAATCGTGGTTGATGTAGTTCTTATGGAAAAAGTTGGAGCTTATTGTAAATACCTAATCGTCATTATCGATCGTTCCAGTAAATTGATGGGTCTAAGTGCAGCTTTAAAAATTGATTCGATTGAAGATTATTTTCAAAGCGATAACTGGATTTATAAATTTGGTAGGCCTATGAGCATTTTGACAGATAGAGAAAAGAATATTGAGAGCGCTTGGCTGGCGCAAAAATAGAAAGGCATGAGGATAACAGTTGAGTTTAGTTCGCCTTATCAACATCAATCAAATAGGTTGGGAGAACGAGTAATAAGGACTATGTGAGATATGTTCTTTACATCATTAAAAAGTTGATGTGAAGAAAGTAACTGGCATGAGTTGCTTCCAAGAAAGAAATCAGTATTAATGGCACACAACAGAGTTCGACTAAATAGTAAAACCTTCACGGAAACATCAACAACATCTTCTCAGAAGAAGATATCACTAAATAAGTCAAAATAAATTTGAAAATGGCAGCAAATAAAGACCTCATTTGAAAAGGACAAGCGAGGCCACAGAATTTGAAGTCGCAGATAATGTTCTGGTTAAAATCGAATCACAGCGAAGAAAGAAACATGACTTTCAATATGAAGGTTCCTATGAAATTATCAGGTATGTATCATCAAATCAAATTGAATGGCACTATAGGTAAAAAGCTAATAAGAATTCAATGGTTGAAGAAATGGCCATAGCCCTGTTCTAAGGGAGAGTTTTTTGTAATTCCTTTTAATGAGTAAATACTTTTTGATTACTGTGTTGCTTTTTTTAATGAGTGTTAAGCAAGATTTTTTTACCATGACACTTTTGACCAAAAGGATTTGCTTATTCAATAATGACCGCTTCTTAAATATAATCGATATGACCAACCTTCTTGAAGATCATGTAGTAGTTTTGCCTTTTAAAACCAAATTAACCTAAACCAGTCGTTTTTCATGTAGAACTGAAACGGGATCAGGTTACATAAATAAATTATTTAATAATAACATTTTAATCCTATTTATAACGTACGATCTTGGTCGTACTCTTGATACATTGTCAAACACCAAGAATTGTGATATAACTAGTTATACTGTTAATATTCATATTACGAAGCCCACAGAGACCTGACTCCAATATCGTATGGTTGTATCCGTTAATATTTACCTTAAAAAAGTACCTTTGTTTAATAGCGTCAAAACTTCAACCAATAATTGCCCCATAATGTACCAATAGTGTCTAATTATTATTCCTGCAAGTTGCGATCTTTCCTTCTCAAAATTCGAAGTACTCAAAAAAGAAGGATCACAGTGGCTATCATGAAATCGATTGTTTTACTTTACTTAAAAGAAACAAAATGGAATGATAAAATCATAAAAAAAATAATTAAGCCACAAATTATTGTTGTCAATTTGAGTTGGGTTCCGCAGTAATCTACTCAGATCTTTGGGATAACCAGTTAGATACCTAACTAGCTCAGGTTCCAAGCCGAGTTCTTAACATCCAGTTACCTTTCACTCTTTGTTGCAGCTGCTGCAATGGAAAAACCAGCTATAGATTAATTCAATGTGATATTAACAAATTTTCTGATACCAAAAGGTCGTACCAAAGACTTCTCACGATAGTTACTATAAATCATTGGTATCGACCTTGGGCATCAATGATGGATTGAAGTTCAGTTTTGACAAATTGACCTGATGGATTGGGTTCTCAGAAGAAAGTGCTTACAAAATATCTGTCAAGTATATTTTCATTTCATCTGTGGATTGAAAACTTCCACAATATCGATTTCGTCCCAGTTTGGCAAACATCCCTATATTGAGCATATTAAACTCTGAACTGTAGGCTAGGTGATGTAACAAAGTTATTTCTTTTTCTTCAAGAAATCCGACTACAGAAGCAGCTCAATGTGGAATACATGAGAATAATGCCGATATCTACTTTGTTGTTTTTCACTTTCTGGACCTGGCATTGTTTTCTAAAGAAATTCACTGTCCAGATTAAAAGTCTGAATATCAGCTGTTAATGGTCATAAAAAACACTGAGCCGTTGCACCATAATTTGCAGATTAACTGATGACATTCTTTAGCTTCCATGTCATTTCGATAATTTTTCAATAAGAAAACGGACCTATTCACTTGTAACTTCCATATCTCTTCACATAGAATGGCAAATAAACAGGCGTTCCTCATAATTTTACAATGACTACCGCGAAACAAATAAATTTTTGATTGCACAATAATAACCTCATCATATCCTACCAGGTCAGCCACTAGTCGATTTAATATTGTCATGAGTTAACAATTTCTTTTGTCAGTTGCAAGACTTTTGGCACAACCTTGGTACAAAATCCAGTATTTACTCTATCTTAACGATACAATGAAAAAATGAGTCCTAGGAACTCAAGATCAAAAAAATGTTATGTAACTGACCCTTTGGCATGAGAATTATTTTTCTCTAAATCCCGTGAAAGAGATTTCATTTCATGGATAAGAAGAAAATAAAAATGGATACGAGGTTCTCAGTTTACTACCAAGTTTTGCGTCAGACATAAACGAACAATTACATTTTATTTGGAAATTAGACGTTGACGATGATTTTTCTCTTTATTAATATCAAGAGGTTTCATGCTCACAATATTTGTTGTGATACAATACATTCGAATTTACAAATTGATTAAGTTATCACAACAGGTTTTTAATGATTTAAAAAAAATATTGATTTAATAGTTTTAATTAATTTTTAAAATAAATTATAATTTATTATTATTAATAAAATAAAAAGGTAAATTTAAAAAAAAAATAATAATAAAAATAATTTTTTTAAATAAAATAATTAATTAATCACATAATTAAAATTTTATTAAAATAAAATTAATTTGTTTCAAACCATACAAAATTATCGGACGAAGTTTTTTTATTTTCCCCTCGGGTGAAAAAAAATAATGGTTTTTATTGGGGGTAAGTTAAGGGTTTGGTTAGGCTTTCAATGATGACCGTGCCGGGATTTTATTGTAAAATGCTCAAATTATGAAAATATATTTCGTTGTGAACAAATTTTAATTTCTTTTTTCCGGACAATGATGCAAATACTGAAAGAACTGAGAGATATTTATGATTACAATATCCAAAACACAAAACACAAAGAATTATTGATTTAATGATTTACATAATTAATAAAAATTAATTTTCAAATAATAGTTTTTTATGAGATGAAAAAAAGATGATCTGATTGGCGGAAATAATAAAAAAATAATTAAATTAATTTATTTTAAGCATTTCACCCTGGAACAATTGGTAATATTCTTAAAATACAGTTTATTAAGTCAATTTAAATCCAAAATATAAATATGATAAATTATTCCCGTTTTTTGTTTTATTAGTATAATTTTTAAATTATGATCAAGTTATCGTTTTAAAATTACTAATTCCAATGGTATGACAATAAAGCACTGAGATCTTTTGGCACAGTTTTGATCGATAATTAATATAAGAAATTTGCTACTCTATTTCAAAGTCTACCGTAAATTTTGGTAACATTGCAAAAGACGAAGACATTTTTCTCAGATTTCAATTCTTGAATACTTTTTACAAAAGACCCCCAATTTTTATTAATCGTATCACACCAATCAAAATTTTGAATAGAAGCAATGTTACGAAAAAATAATACTTGCCATCAATAGAAAATTATTTGCTATTTCTCTATAATTTTTCGAAAATTTTTTGACATTTATAAGTTAGAAATTCTATTCCCATACCTGATGCAAATAAAATATGAGATGCAAACAAAGTTCACATACGATAATGGTACGTATATGTTGAGTCTTCAGTTATATATACGTGCCCAGGAAAATATGCCCAATATATATATAAATATATATATATGAGCAGTGAAACTCCAAAATTTCAAAAAGAAATAGGAATTTTCTTTGAAATCTGAAAAACCAGAATGACTGCTTGCAGGGAAGATACCATGATAAAATGGTAGGAAAAAGAGAAATGAGGAAATCGATTCTGATTGGCTGAAGGTTGTCTTGTATGACATGGTGTCATTATTATATTTTAAAGTCAACTAAATGGGAAAATATTTCCTCACACCACACCACAGATATATGTCTGGATGTACACATATTCACACACACACAACCTCATTTACCATTTCATAATGCCGAGTAGACACACAAACAAGGTCAGGATATGCACACATACATGTCAGATATATATATAAAATTATATATATTTTTTATATTTATATATTTATTCAAATAAAAATTTATTTATATAATATTCACACACACACACTCACACTATAGGGCTTATTCAGCAGGCACACACAAATACAAATATTTTATGACAAAAAAATTATATTTTCATGGTAACTGTGATCTTCTTCTGGGGGGAAAAACGTAAACCGAGATCACGATTTCCCGTGGATATTTGTTTTGACTAAAATTTGACATGATTGACATTGATTCCACTCGGTTCCGGACTCGGGCAAAGCCAACGACGATGAGAACGGTCTCGACGGTTCACCAGGCCATCTGAGCTGAGCAAATCCATCCAGTGGCATTTATGTACAAAGACAGCAGAACTATTTCAATTGTGAAACAATTCCCCATTATCCAATCATCAGTCAGAATGGGAATCATTCCCCTTTCAAATTATTTTCTCAAAACTTGTCAATGATTCTCGAATTAATATTTTGTAAAAATGGATTTTTTTCTCCTTAGTTTTTATTGTCTGACAAGTTTTGTAGTTTACGGTGAGTTTTATTATTTATTTATTTTTTTCTTTCATTTTCTTTGGTTTTCGTTAGTTCAATTAAAGAGACTGAAATAGGATTTTTAACATGTTACCAAATAACCGAAATCTCTTTGTTAATTGTTCAGAACAGTTCAGTAGATTAAAACAAAAATTTTGAAACTTTATTAAAAGTACTTTATCATAAAAAGGACAAATAAAGGGTTATTAATAATTTTTAAAATTAAACAGAAATAATAATTAAAATAAAATTTAAAATTGTCATTAATAATTATCATTATAATTATTATTATTGATATTTATTATTATTATTATTATTATTATTATTGATATTTATTATTATAAAATTATTATTATTATTATTATTATTATTATTATTATTTTCATTATTATTATTATTATTATTATTTTCCTTATTATTATTATTATCATTCTTATTATTATTCTTATTATTATCATTATTATTATTATTA
>JBBMKC010244254.1:0-20942 GCA_037834085.1 Bipalium vagum
CTATTGGCTTTTCACACGACTTTTCAGTAATTTTTATAATTTATATGGGTGCGAACAAACTTTTGAAACGCACTGTAATACTCAATCTTCAATATGTGCTGAAGGACTATTTTTAGACCTATTTTCCAATTTTTATGGTCATCATAAACCTGTCTTTAACAGCTAGGAAATGAAGATTGTTGATGCTTCCATATTTCCCACTACGACGATGCTACAAGCCTTCATCACATTATGTATTTCATTCCCTTTAAACAATGGAATAATTTCTTCCAAAACGCCTGCCGATTTTTCTAAAACCTTTTTCACCTTCATGAAGTCCCACCTACCTATTTCAAAGTCGGATAGCTGTATAAAACTATTCCAAGTCTTATTTCAGTCATACTATTATATGTAATTCTTATCATTCGGGAATTATTAACTTACATATTTAAATGATACGCATACAAAAATGTTGATATCTGATTAAATTAGATTGATTAAACAATCTGATGCATAATTCCAATTGAATTCATTAAAATAATACGTGGTGCGTTTTTATTGAAAATTAATGTGATAATCAATAAAAATTTTAAGTAAATAAAGAATTGACAATCTCGTGGTTTCATGTCTTGATTGAATATTCGCATTTACTGTAGAAAAACTAAATGATGAAATGTATGAGCCTTGACCGTTTTGGTGTTAATATTGGTAAATATTGTTTTTGTAAAAAAATATGTTCTCTAAGAAATTATGAAATAAGCCCTGGTTAATCTCTTAAGTTTTCCCTATTATTATAATTTTCATTATTTCATTACAACTTGTACAATGCCATGGCGGTACAGAATCCAATTGAACATTTGGTTGACTGTCATCTCCTCTTCATTTCTCTGTCATCATTGCTATTTTTCTCTGATAAATATGAAAGCCCAATTTCTAAAACATTAATCCGAAATTGATTCAACCCCAGTCTGAAAACATGGAACATAAAAGGAAAGCAGTAATGAATCTATCAGAATGTCAAATTTCAGACTTTTTCATTTATTCTCAATTTTTATAATTAAGATATAATTTTAAATAATATTTTTTTAAAAAATTAAATAAACCCATTATTGGTAAAAAAAAAAAGAAACCTGTGTGGTGAAAATAAAATAATTTGACGTGAATATGTTAAGATAGACGATTTTTTTCGTTTACTTACAAAACTTAAAATATCGGCACAGTAAAAGATCTAATGCGTTCCTTTTCTTCACTAGTCTTCCAGAATGCCAGTCAATTTTCCAAAAAAAAATCATAACAGTTTTGTAAACTCACTTCTCTGAAATAAAATTGAAAAGGGTAGAATTAACACCTTAATTTGAATCAATAGTTTTCGTAATATATGTTACATTGAGCGGAACAGATGATAGTCTTCAGGTTCAAATTTCTGACTATATGGAGATTGAGACAAACATTTCCAATGAAATTTTTTGATTTTCTTCTCTTCAATGTGTTGTCGTGTGTTTTCATGATGAAAAATGGTTTCTTCCTATTTTACAAAACTAATGACTTGTTTCTTAATTTTCTTTTTTGGTCTACCTAGTTCAGTACAACAGAATTCTTAAATTATGGCTTCAGTAGTTTGAAATAAGTTGACCTTCACATTTAGCAGTATCACTTTTCTATACCTGGTAGTACATTCTGGTAGTTTTTTCTGAGTTCTTGGCCCAACTTAATTGATGTTTATACCCGATGTGATGACAATGTTAGTAACTGCAGTATTTTCGGGTATTTCAATTCTTTTCAAATTAACTACTTGATTTTCTCATACTTAAACAAGCTTCGTTTTTTCCGAAAAATATTAAGTATTAAATGCTTGTTTTTATAACATTATTAATTATTTATACTTTAAACTTTATTTATTATTTAAAGTTTACTTATTTATTATTATTATTTAAACTTTATACTTTATTTTAAAAAATCCTTTTAATATACTTGAAAATTAAATATAAATTAGGATTTTTAATCAATGCATTAATTTCAAATTACATTTAAACTTTAAAATTTATTTTTATAAATATCCTTACAACCAGGAACTTTTTATATTTCATCTTGGTTCAAAGTACAGACAAAGTTTTTAATCTAACCATACTAACAATAATACTTAATTCTTTTTTGTGGGTGAATTTATCACCAGGCCAGGATCAACTCATATTCTTTTACAGTTATGATTGCAAAAATAGGCTCACTTTTTGTTTCCATTGAATAAAAAATGTTCGAAAGATTTTTCTTTTATAATTAAAATACAATGAAAAAGTTCGCATCAGTATTTCTTTCTGCCAATTCATAACGCATCTATTTCTCTCTTTTCGTCTTTTCTTTGTCATGTAAACGGTTTTGAAATTGCTTTTTCAGCTTCCTTCAGTGAAGCCACTAAATATTTTAAGTTTGCACATCGTCTATGTTCAGTAACGATTGCAGTTCATTGTTTTCAAATATTTTAATTGTTTTCCATGCTCCTTGTCAGTGTTTAAAATTCCTTTTTTCCAAGTTTGTCAATAAATATTGTAAGTTTAACTTAACTCAGTTTTTTTTCCAAAATTAAATTCTTATTTATAATATTTTTGATTTGTAACCATTACTGTTGTCGGTGTTATGTTTACTGTAATTTTATCATATAATAATCATAA
Organism: Bipalium vagum; assembly: GCA_037834085.1. Lineage (NCBI taxonomy): Eukaryota > Metazoa > Platyhelminthes > Tricladida > Geoplanidae > Bipalium > Bipalium vagum. Next base: position 2,646 of record JBBMKC010244254.1, read on the forward strand.
TAACAATAATTAATATTAATATAGTATAATCAATAGTAATGATAATTATGAATAATTTAATCAGACCATGCAAATTTTTAATTTTAAAATCGTAATATAAATAATTTAAATAACATTAATTTAAAATGATATCATAAATAATTAAATAATAACACAGAATGTAATCGATAATTAAATAATTTTATTTTTAAGAAGATAATTAAATTAATAAATTTGAAAATAAATGAGAAAGGTTAAAATAATATTCTGATTTTTGATAGCAAGAAAATAATAGAGAAACGCTGAACTCTAAATCAATTGATGTTCATAATAATAATAATAATATTTCGAATCAATATTGGAAAAATATTGATTCTAAATTGCATTTCGAGAATGTTACAAAAATATTTTCGATCACAATTCAAAATCGTCTTTTAAGAATTTGATAAATGATGTAACTTTGATACTTAAGCAAAGATTTTTTGACACAAAATCCCACTTTAATCATTAATACATTTTAAATTTTCAGTCGCCATTTTATATTTTTTATTCTTTTCGAAAAAGCTTTTTAAAGTGAAAACGTGTTTGTTCTCATTTTGTAATTGAAATGTTTAAATCAATTCTTTAAAAAAGTTCGAAAAATAATTTTTTAATTTTTACATATTTTTTATTTATTAAAATTTAATTGAAAAAAAATAAAAATGAAAAGGTCAACATTTTTATTAATTCATATTTTCAATTATATTTTTAAATATTTATATTTATATTAAATATGCTATAAATTTTTTAGTGTTCTACTTTAAAATCAATATTTTATTAACATTAAATTTTTACGAATATTTCATTGAATATTCAAAATCGATTTACTCAATTTTCAATGTTTTTTACATTTACATTTTTATATTTTTACTTTAAAACTATTTGCTAAAAAATACTGAAGTATATAAATATATAATTTTTATTGATAGTTTAAAATTCTGTGAAAAAACAATAGAATTTATTTTTCAATTAATATTCACAACAATTATTAGTAATATTAATAATGTAAGCAATATTATAAAATATAAATTAATAAAAGAAAAATAATTTTTAAAATCAAATTTTATTTAGTTATAATAATTATTATTGTTAGCAGCTATTTCAATGAAGTCACTCATAGTTTGAAAAATTTTATTCATCCAATAAAAAATAAAATACTTAAACAAATTTCCGTAAATTAATCAATTTAAATAAAGTGTCTCTTTTATTAATTAATAAAAAAGATATTCTAAAATTAAATTAATATTTTAAAATTAACCAATACTTTAAATTAATGAATATTCGAATATCGAATTTTAAAAAGGACACTTTATAAAAATTCAAAAATATGTTCAAATACTCACAATTATTATTATTATTAATTTTGTTGTTTAGTTCTTTATAATTATTAAATCAAAAAAATTCTTATACGATTTTGATAATATATTAATTTAATTAATTAAATAAATAAATGGTATTTAACTCATTAATTTAATTCATAAACTTAATCTGAATTTTATTTGGATAAAATATACCAATAACAATATGCAATATTTGGGCGCCTCTCTTCTTATCAGACAATAAACATCGGTTTTTATATAATCTTATTTTCTCGGTGCAGTAATTATTAATTTATTGACAATAATGACCAATGACACCGCGTACTTCGGCCCAACTATCGTTTTTATGGCATATATTATCTCTACTTCAATGTCCTCTTTACTAAAAATAATCACTTAATTAATAAATCATTCGCGTTGTCTATTTCCCCAATTTCCTAAATTAAAACCATCTTTTTATAACCTGGGAAACAAGGAAGGTTTTGAGATCATTTGTCGAACACCTTTCTGAATTTTGTTGATTTTTTTAAAATCTCATCGGGCTTGTTTAATTTTTTCATTTTTCTTAAAGAAAGTCTTTGGTTTTCCAATCCAAAAGTCATTTATAATGGACCGGGAAGAAATATTAATTGATTTTAACAAATGAAAAATTAAACAAATTATTTATATTTAAATGGTTTTTAGTGAAAACTTTATTTCATAGTTTCTTTTTTTTGCAGGATGAAGATGAGTCCGTTATAATTAAATTATTTGAAAGAACAATTAATTATTTTCCTTATCAGAGCAATTTTTTTCTTTCAATACAGATAATATTTTATGCCGTGGTTCCACATTGATTTTTAAATTACATCTGTCAGAAAGGGATTATTTTATTTCTATCACTAGTACCATATCCAAATGGCCAAGTCCATCGCACTGAGGCTTTTAATTAAAATTTATCAATAATTCGATTAAGTCAACAAAAAATATATTTGCAAAATATACAAATGATAAAAAGTCACATAATTGTTTAGTTTTCCTGTGTCATTTTTATTGTTGGTCTAAGATAAGTCATAATTGCAGTTATAAAAAGACTGGAAACCCCGAAACTGGATAAGGCTATAATGAGTGTAATCAGGTGTCTGAAGGCATTATTATAATTTGATTAATAAAATTTTTCAGTTGTCACTATAAGGAATGTGATTAGACCATATGAATTTTTAATTTTTAATTATTTAAATTAAGTATAATGAACATTTATAATTCTGCTAAAATTAATAAATGATTAACTTTAAATAAATCAATAATTAAATAATCATATTTTAAAATTAAATAATTCATTTCATATCAAATTAAGTTAAGATTTTAATCATTTCATTGAGGCAAACCAAGTGTAACCAATGATTTTGAAAAGTTCAGCCGGAAAGATTTTGCTTGGAAATTAAAAGCTGTAGTCATCTATAAGTTTTGCTAAATGACCTTCTGGGATTTGCTAAATATGTGAAGCATTGAACTCAAAACCCATTATTACAAATTTCTGTTTAAGTTTTTTGTTAACAAGAATGATTATTGTCCCAAAAATTACGTATCTGTCCGTAAAATGTTCGAGAAACTACATAATTTGAGTCGAGGTTCGGTTAAGAAGAAATGATGTAATCAAAAATCCGACAAAGAATGTTTGAGAAATTCAACGTGTCAGGCTTCATTCAACATATTCTCCATACATCGCACCAAGACAGTCTTCCAGTTTATCGATTATTTGGAAAATGCCGTCCAGAAAATGTGCTTTGACTATTAGATTGTCGTTAAAACTCTTCGATTTGTGTGGTCTATTTATACGAATTTCTACACCGCTGAAATAAATAAACTTTTTCAGGTTGATAAAAACCTATCGTATGGAAAATTTGTTACTTTGATTAAAAAAATAGTGTCTGAAATGAATTCTAATATGTTAAACTTGAAGTTGAAAAACCTACATTATTTTTGCACCCATCTCGTAATTATTTAAAACTGAACTGATTTGAAAGTCTCAATGTGAGTTCCTCTCTTTCCCAGAAAAGTCCTTCGTTTCTCGAACCGAAGATATATTTAGTTTTTCGGAAATTAGAAACTTCTTATTCTTTGGTAAAAAAAAAGTGTTGACACTAATGGATCTTGTTTCAATTAATACACTTTTTTGAAGTTAAGACTGAAAAAATCAATTTATTTATTTAATTTTTAATGTTCCAAAAAGTTTTGTATAGCTATATCAAACTTTATTATTTAAAATCTTGTGTAACAAAGAAATCGATATTTCCAGCTATTCTAAGGTGGTAAGTAGAGTTTTATGGTTAATAACATTTATCAGTCACAAAATTCGATTACCAATTATACATGTACAATAGTCCAATAGAAAGATATTCGAAATATGATGATGAAAACTTTCTTTTTTGTGATGTCCATATTTTGTTTTTCAATATCCTGCTTTCTGACGTTCTGTTATTCTATCTTTCATGTGCAACTAAAAACATTCTTAATTTCTGAACCGCATTAAAACTATGAGAACTATTGTCAAAGCATGAGATATTTTGATTTTAAAACTATAAGTCAACTAATAAAAAAAACTAAAAATATAATTTAAATGTAAAGATGTAAAGTTTATTATTATAGAATTGTAATAATAAATTAATGATGCGAAATTTAATCAATATTTTAATTTTATCGACAAATTTTAAAAAATAAAGAATTGAAAATCTCATGGAATGATAATTTAGTTCATTTTAAGAATGATATTTTCATTCTAAACTTTCTTTACTTTTCATTCTGGGAAATTTGCAGAGGCCTTGTGTATAGTTGTAGTTTTGGTTTTCCAAATAAAATTATGAAATTAATTTAAATTACGAAAAACCATACCTTGTTTTATTTTAGCGCTTATACGGACTGTAATATTTTAAAATTAAAATAAAGTAAACTTGTAAAAGTTATCATTTTTATTATTTAAAGTTGCTGAATATTTTTTTATAATTACCTTTGCAGACAGATTTGTTTTAGATTAATTAATGTGTAATTTATACTCAATTTTAAAACTTTAGAAAAAGTTCAATGAAAAGATTTAATAAAAAGAGTGTATTCCTCTGAATGTTCTAAGATCCATTGATGTTAATATTAATATACTTTTATAAATTAAAACAATTGAGAAATTTGAATGATACCATGAAAAGGTACCTTTGGATTAAGTAACCACGTGTAAAAATTTTGAAATAGATTTAGTCAGAAGAACTAATAAACATTTCCGAATTGCTAACTCGAAAACGAAAACTTGATAACTTAACTTTTATCCAATATCCAAAATGAATATTAAAAACTCAGAGATCTTTGATGATAAAAACTTTATAGAATCCAGGTTTTAATTAGTATGAACAAAGTGAAATCTATTTTCAACCACAACCCATAGTTACAGAACTATTTTATTAATAGGTTTTATTTTTAAAATGTGACATTGACAGCTCAAAAGAAATCAGTCATACAAACTAACTTGGAAGAATAAGCGTATGATTTGTAAATAAGTTAATTGAATCAAGGAAAAATTATAGATCAATTAAGCTTGAATAGTCTTATCAAGTAATAGAATGATTTTCCGATTCCAAATTGGGTTCTGGAATGATTAACGTTTGCTATTATTGTAGAATGCACGTTAAGATTTTCAGTAACTATGTTTTTCTGCAGTCTTAAAAGTGTAATGAAATGATGACTGATACAATTCATTGTTTTATTAATAAAATCAATAAATCTTTAATTTTTAAATCTAAACTAAGATTTTATTAAAATAATCAATGTTATTCTGATAAGTCATTATTTCTTTTCTATTTTGCTATATTTTTTAAAAACAGATTATTAATGAAAGGATGTTATTAAATTTTATTATTTTTATTTAATTTATTTAAAGTTTTTAAGGGAACAAATTTATCTAAATTATTAATTAAAGTTGTTAAGAAATCGAAAATTTTTGTTTAAATATTACTTTCTTCAGCAGGGAAGGCTTTCAATGCATTTTCAATGATTTCAATTGAAAACTTACACGCTCACAAATTACCAGTCACTAACATGGCGGCCACGCCATAATTTTATGAATAATTTTTATATTGTACAACTTTCCGTCATCTATTTAACAATCAGAAAATTAATTAACTTAGTAATATATTGATTAAAATATTACGGAACATTATTCTGAAACCAATGTTAATTAAAATTATAATGTAATGATTTGAGTATAAATACTTAAAAGTTTTATCTAACAAAAAAAATGTCTCTTTTCATTACGATTTAAATGAAACATGTTTTGTTTATTAATGTTTTAAAATTCGCTTAATCTCTTTTAAAAATCTTTTTGGGGCCAAACATGGCCGTAAAATGTGAGATTTTAGTAATTTTACGCGACATTATTGTCAAATAATTTTTTCGTCTCGAAACAGTCAGTCTTATTACATAATTTGAATATCCAGAAGAGATAAACAAGAAGAAACCCATACAGGTGACTTTAACCACCAATGTTAATCCCACTACGGAAAGGTATCCGTGTTTGATGAAAATCTTTTGATAGAATCTGTTGAATCCAATCCTTCTCATTCAATTTGTGAATTACGCGGTGATATCATCCAACGACATCTTCATTTGGAGTGATGGAGTTCTCTTCTTTGAACTTTAGTCTGTGAAGTTATTTAAAATCTGATTCATAACAATTTAGGAGATTGCATGAAGTTATGACAACAAAATATTCTTTTTTAATCAATCGAAGATTTTATTTGAATCGAATAGTGCAAGATCTAAAAGTAATGGCAACTATCAATCACTTTGATGGAATTGAACTATTACCAAATCCGATATATTCGAAGATGTCGCAGCTTCTAACTTTCAATTTTAGAAGAATGTATCCGAATGCTATGAAAGGCAGGAAGTTAGTCATAACTAACTGAAAAAATTTTGTGACTCCAGCCTTGCAAAATGACTCTTGTCCGTCAAAACAATGGATTTTATTTTTGTTCATGAATAACAATTATCGGTTTTAACTTTTTAGCCTAATTTAGAAAACATAATAATTATAGTTGTTATGAAAACGCTTAATGCGGGCCACATCCGTTAAGCGGAGTTAAATATCAATGATAAACTAATCTTGACTATCAATTTATTTATATTAAGTTTCTACATCAAGTAATAAATAAAATAAAACAATAAAAGGAATAAATTCAATAATAATACTAATAAATTCAAATAATGTTGATGCAAGACCGGTAAATTTAAGCAATATTTAAACAAATTTACCTTAATTAATAAATTAATATAATTTGCTTGAGTTATTTTAAAATTAACAATTTTAAAACACAAAAAGATAAAATAAGAAAAAAATTTAAAAATTAAGACTTTTATTTAACATTAACAACTTCGTTTATTTTGCCACATTAACTGGTGAATTTCAATTATGCAATGCTATCAATCCGTTCCGTTTTTGACTATTTTTGCTATATTATGTAGGTTTCACTGTTTTATTTCAAATGCTGTATTATAATATAAAACTGTAATAATAAAAAGTTCCAATGGTTTGATAATCAAAATGTTTTTGAATATTCTCGTTTCTTTTAGCATATAATTGTACTAATTTTAATCAAAATATTCCCTCATCATAACAACCCAGTGGAAAGTTTAACAGATACCTTTTTCGTAGATCGCCCAAAATTATCAAATAGGATCTCAAATTAAATACGAACAGGAATTGACAAATAATCAGCCGCAAGCTCAACAACAACAAACAATGAACAATACACAGGTTCTGGACATATCAGACAATTCCAATATCGAGGATAAAACCAAACGAAAGCCAAGGAGACGCATTCCTAACAAAGCTCCAGCAATTTCCAACTCAATATCGAATGATGGAGAGAATAATCCAGTCCAAAATCAGTCGAACAACCAAGAAGAACGTTTACTTGATCACAAAGGCCGACCATTTATTTACAATTGTCCAAACTGTCCCAAGAAGTTTACTCTCAATTCCCGATTAACAGCACATCTTCGATGTCACACAGGAATCCGACCTTATACTTGCGTTCAATGTGGGTTTTCTTTTACACAGAAAAGTTATCTGATCAGGCACGCTGCTGTTCATACGGAAGAACGACCTTTTACTTGCGAACGATGCTTGAAGACCTACAAACATTATGGATCTCTGGCCAATCACAGAAAATTGCATCGCAAGGAAGACAAAAGTGGTACTTCTGATATATCAGAATCGAATTGCCAGTCGGACCAAAAAGCGGTTTGCGACAACAACAATGTCGTGACAACCACCACAATGGTTGATCAAACAAACCTTGACAATATTCTTCAACTGCATTCGGACTGGTCGACAGTTGCATCATCGATCAGTGACAACAGCACTTACCTCATCGCTAATACGAAATCGGAAACGACTAATATCGCTTATTATTCCCAGTCTTCAACGGTCAATGTGTCACAAGTTTTATCCGGCAGCGGGCCCGTTGCCTTTCCCGATCAACAACTGAACCACGGTCTGGAAAACGTAGTCTCTTCCAATCAACAAGCTTTAATGGAATGTGTCCAGAGTCAGACTTTCTGTGCCACAAACCAGTCGGAAATCAACAAATGCCATATCAAAAACAATCAGTCCATGTTCCTGGATCTGCAGCTGTTACCTTCATCGTCCACCCAAACTCATAACAACACGGATGCCATCATCTACACTCACATTGAGGTAAATCGCGATCAACAGCAACAACAACAACAGCAACATCAGCAGCAACAACAACAACAACAGCAACAACAGCAGCAGCAGCAGACACACAAGTACAGCTCGACGTCCAACGTTTAGAAAATATTTTATCCTCTCTATCTCAAAGCCATTCTAACTCAACAGATTAATTATCAATTTTTTTCCAATTACGTTTTCGAACCCACCCAACGAAACGATACCTACCGCCGCCCGTCGCTCGTCTCCTTCTCTCTTGTTTCCATTCGATGGTCGGGCATGGATAATCGGATTGATTTTTCTGGCATATTTTCGAAAAAAACAGCTTTCTTCACTGTTTCAATCGCAGCAAAAGAAATAATAATAGCAACAACAAACCCTATTATTATTATTATTATTATTATTATTATTATTATTATTATTATTATTATTATTATTATTATTATTTTATTTAAATACATCAATTAGAATTATGAAGAAATTTCCTTCCATGTATTTTCTCTGGGAATAATTTCTTCCTTTGAAATGCATCTCAATAATGCTTTATTCTTTAAATGAACTGCGTCAACAATCAAAAATTCTTTAAATATAAGAGGAAAATTTTTACAATTTATTTTGATTCCCTCAATTTCAATGGACAGTTTTTTTAGTATTTTTGGAATTTTATATGAAGCCAAAAAATGTAAATTATACATGGAGAAGGAATGAAAAGAGAAAATAAAAATTATGTATCACAGGAAAAGATTTATGGAAAGATATAAAAAAGATATTACAAATTAAAAAATTAATTCCTAAAAGATTTTTTATCCTTTCAAAATTCATGAAGCCAAAAAACTCTTATTAAAATTAGAAATGTAATAAAGTTTCTTTACGTTTTACTCGACATTCTTCATTTTGAGACTCAGAAATTTGCATATATTAATACATTAAGAAAAATAATATTTTCGCTGGTTCTTTTTAATTATTTTATCAAAAAAATTTTTTTGTTGATATCAGAAAAAATAAGCAAAAGAAATTGGAGGAGACTTTATAAAATTTGTTATTATCCACCTGGAATGGATAAAATATAAATTAAAGGAGATTTGCCCTTATTCTCTTCTATCATAGAAATTAATAGAATTTTTCATTTGAGAAATATTTTGTTTCAAATCTTCTCATAATAAAAGCCGTTTCATTTTCTGTTTTGAATATGAACTTTTATTTTAATTTCATTTGTTTTAAATTTTCGTTTTTACATGTATTAATGTTCACTATTTTATGTATGCATCCATTTATAAACGATTGTAAATAATTCAAATTTATTACCTAAGTACCCGTTTAATTGTGGAAACTTTACGCGTATTAAAACCGATTTTCCGACTAGAAAAACAGTGGAACCTCCGGTGCAAAAGTTTAAGTCAACATATTTGCTTATGAATGTTACGACTCCAATAAGACAAAGAAAGTGCGGTGTGCAAAAAATATTCCAGCTGTTATAATGTCTATTAAAACAAATCCAAATGAATTATTGACGGTACTTGCCACACATCTGGTTAAATAGTCCAATTATTGAAATCAAAGTTTGGTAAGTGTGTTATTTGGCCGTCTTGTTCGTATTTATTTTGACACCGCTTACTTTTTTCTTTTGGGATATGTTAAATCATTGATCTAAAGCAAGTCAGACAGTTTGGAACTTCTCAAAACCAATATCGGACATCCTATTGGTAGAATTTCATCTGATTTGTATAAAAGAATAATGGAAAATTAGATTCAACGATTCAATTCTGCAAACTTGTTCTCGGAGGACATATAAGTCATCACTTATGTTGAGTTCCATAATGGTAATTTGTGTACTTTAGTTTGAAATAAAAGTTAAATAAGTGTTTTTTTCGCTAAAAATGTGATGTCCTTAATGGAACACTATAATAAACAAGGATGTGGCAAAGGTGAATAAGAAATTTTGATAAGCATTAAAAGTAGACTGTTCAGTGATATTGAGGTCAAGAAAATTTAGGACAATATTGGATGGAATTCCAAACAAAAATTAAACTATTCCACATAACCAAAAAATACCTTGATAAACTTCTCCAAAATTCCCTGATCCCAAACTTTTCAAAAGTTCAATTGAATTTCTATTGATTTCCCATCGATCTCGCGTATTTCTTGATAGATCTGAAGTAACAGGAGGTGGTCTTGGACATGCTCTAGTCAATTTACAACAAAGACCATTTGCATCTTTAGAATAAAAATCAACTAATTCTGTTAAAGTAGCAAAAATTTTTCTGGAAGTAATACAAAAGCCTTCTTCCATAGATTCATTAAATCGCCTTTTTCGGACTCGATAATGGTTAACAGTACCACTGAAATTGACCGATAAAGATAACTGGTCTGAAAACATGATTATGGCAATTAAGTAAATGTAGTAGTATTAGTATTATTATTAGTATTATTATCCATTTCAAAGTTAATATTATTGATTAACACATTTTTAAAGAATTTAATAAAAAAATCATAAAACGGCATATACATAAGTCAAGAGAGGAATCTCAAAATAATAATTATTCTAATTAATGCTGACAATTGATACTTTTTGATCTTTCCAATTTTATTTCGAAATTTTCCATTATTTATAATGGTTGATTAAATATAGAAATTTCAATTTCCTTAATATAAAAAATACCTACCATAATAGAAAAAGATAATTAAACTAAAAGAAATTAATTTAAAATAAAACTGATAAATAATTATGGTTTTCCTATTTTGACAAAAATACCAGAACCTTTACTATCTGTTAAAAACAGACCGTAACAAATTGGTAATAAAAATTAATAATATTTATAAAAATAGATAAAATCTTTTTATTCTCTTGACTGACAACATGTCAATATGTTGGAAGGATAAATATAAATAAAAATATGATAAAACATCATATTTAATTAAATTAAATATTAATAACTATTTCGTGTAATTTTAATAAACCGACAATTTTCAAGAATTTTACAAAACCTATTAATTATTAATGTTAAGTTGAATATTAAATTAATTATTGTTCACTTTACTTTCGGACCCATGGGAGAAATAAAATAAAAAGTATTCTAATTTATATTTTATTATGATATTTTATCTACGCTATTTATAAACAAAAAAGATATTTAAAATTTTTTTCGAATTTTTTTGGTTTGGTTTTTTAAGATAAACAAATATTATTGTAAAATTATTAAAAAAATAAAACAATGCAAAGATAAAAGTCATATATACTATAAAGAAACTTAAAGGAAAAGAAATTATTAAAAATCACAAAATTTATACATTTTTTATTCATAAAAATTTCAAATTTTATTGCAAAATCCCTTTTACATACTTAGAATATCAAGTACAAGAATATCAATAAGTATATTCATTGATATTAAAATTAGTTAATAATTATTATTTATTACTTATAAAAATTTATTAATTTTATTAATTTATTAATTATATTGATTTATTAATCTTAATAAATTATTTAATTAATATTAGTTATTAATAAAAACTTGAAAATTTGTTAATTATTAATTTTTTTATTAACGTTATAAACGAATGAATATATATCCATTAAAAAGACAATAAATCTCGCTTAACGACAGCTAAAGCAAAATTTTATAGGTGTTGTATGAAATTTCACATTTGAAGATTTCAATAATTAATATAGAAAACAAAATCTGGGTTTCCTCTTTTTACAAAAATGATAGTGGCTTCAGCCCATAAAATATGGGATTTCTGATAAACTGATTCATTTTTTATCCGCTCATTAGAAAATAATGTATCCAATTGATAAATCCCAATCTTAGAAAAATGGTATTACTTAAAGCATTAATGGATTAGCATCCCATTAACTACACATATCTATACATTGGAGTGATATAACTAATACGTCCACGTTGGCTTCAAGTATTCAAGATGAAAATATATATCTTTAATATGATTTCGTTGAGAAATGGAGTGAAAAGAAATTGAGGAAACATGACCCGTCAATATTCATAGGATAGTTTCCTCAATTCTATTTTTGTTCATCTAAGCTTTCAATTCAACGGTGAGATATTTATTTAAGATTAAGACGTAATTAAAATCATTTCCATTATACCTTATTTTCAGTAATCCCAATGAAGTATCATCATTAGGATTCCAAAACTACAATCTACAGCCCATTTTAATTAATATATATTATCAATTGTGGTATTAAAGTTGCAAGAAATTATAAAACTAATCATAAAATCAATTGAATTTCCAAGTTATAAATAAAATAATATTTTTATAATCATTATTTTTTCATTGCTAAACTTTATTGCACTCCAGCAGTAAACTGGTGCCTTTTTCTTCGAAGACTCATTGCAGTAAAAAATAGACGAAATGATTAAGCAGCCCAGCATGCTTGATATGAAAGAAAAGGATTACATTTATCTTTTCTATATTCCAAATGGATTTATTTATTTTTTATCCCGTATTTTTCATTGCCATCGAAAATAACTATCTTGGACATAATTCATTTTAATTATTTCTTAGAATAAAAATAAATAAATATAAACTTCTCCTAATATTACTTCCTTAATTTGTACAATTTGTCTATACTTTCTCATAAAAAAAAGTCTTGTAAAAATCGATATTTAATCATTAGAGATATATTTTGCGAGCCAAAAACCAGTTTGGTTAAGAAAAATAAAAAAAGGTAATAGACTAACAGATATAATCTCGATATATTGTCAATCTATAAATTTTTTATGAAATTGTTTTTTAAAAATATATACTAAAAAAATAATAATTAAGAAAATAGAAAATATACCTATATCGTATATAGTATAACATTATAATAATAATGTAATATACATAGAAAAATAATTAAAAATATATTTAAGCTAAATTATTTTAATAAATGAATATCGTTAATATATATTGTTAAAATATTCTGTTATTTCTAATCTTATAAATAAATTAATTATTAATAAAAAATATGTTGATGGAACTATTTATATCTTTTTTAAAATCCAACAATGTTTTTAATTATATGAAAAAAACTTGAATTTTTTTTAATTAAAATTTTCTACAATTTTTGTTTTATTATTACTTTATCTTGAAATTTCTAATTTAAAAAAATTATTATTTATTCGTTTTAATATTAAAAAAATAATGCTATTGATAAACGCCCAAGGAAAATTTTTTAGAAATTTAATTTCCAATAAAATGATTATTTTACATCAATAGAAAAAATTGAACTTTTACAAAGAAACCAAATTAAAATTTAGGCGGTCTTTTCAATCAGGTCAACAAATTTCGGATATTTATGTTTTGATATTATTTTATTATATTTAAGAGTCAATATTAATAAATTTGATTTAATAAATTTAATAATAAATAATCCAATTAGTTTTCTTATATTTATAATAATAATTTTTGTAAATTAAATTAACAATAGACACAAATCATAACAAAAATAGTTAATGAATTTTAATATTTTGAATTACACAGTTAATTTTTAAAAAAATCAATAAAATCCTTATTTTCAAAAATATTATATTAATTAACTAGCAGATAAATATTTTTTTTAAAAACGAAAATTACACATGAAATATAGATATAAAATATTAATAAATCGGAATATAAATTATTAAAAATAATATTATGAAAAATAGACAAATAATAATTACATATAATTTTTTATAATTACATATAATAAAATTAAATTCTTATATTTTGAAAAAAATTTATTTATCTCCATTAAATTATTGCTAAATAAAATACTTTATATAATCTTGAACCAGAAATGTTATTAAGTAATATAATAAATGTTAAATAGAAAACCTATATATCAATATTATTTTATCAATTAAAGAAATTCATTATATATTGTAAAATAATTAATTAGTCAGGATACAAATTATAGTTGAAAAATGTAAAATTAAATATCATTATATGAAATAAAAATTTAATCTTTTATCTAAAAGTAATTCGATTCAATTGTTCTTATAAATCTTAGGGTAACAAAGCCTAATAACATTCGGACCTACTTCTCATTATCGAAACAATAATAAAATTAGTTGAGCTTTTTCTATGAAAATTTCATATAAAATAAAAAAAGTCAATATCGATAAATGTCTTTAAAAGTAGCTATTACAAATGCAAAGAAATAATTGTCCAAAAATAATGACATGGTTGTAAGGTGTGCACATGAACAATTAAAAAAAACGACACATAGAGGTCCTTGTGCCTAATAATTTATGATTCACTTTATTTCAAAAAAATTCGGAAAGAAAAAACTATATTATGTTAAGAAATCAAGGCGAAAATGTACCCGGCATGGTTTCACTCCCTCTGATTAGAAACGTTCCTTGGATATTTCCTTTTAGAAGTAGTAGACGTTCTGAATCTTTTCTGGTTATGTTTAAGAAAAACCAACTATTCGACATTAAATATAATATTGTAATTTAAGATATTAAAACTACTCTTCAGCTTCAACTGATCCTCTTAAGGCGATATAGGATTTAGGAATGTATCCTTTAACTCCATGTCCAATATGTTCTACAAACCACCAATCTAAATCTCTATAATAAAAATTGAAGTTAATTTAATAAAAAGATTATTAAATATTATCTTTCAGAATATATTATGTTAATAATATTAACAATTATGTTAATAATAGTAATAATAGTAAAAAATTGATTTAGAATAATATATTTAATTTAAAAATAGAAAATTTCGAAAAAATGTTATTACTCATAAATGAAAATTTAACTTGTACTTAATTTAATAAATAAACATATTATTTAAGATAAACATCGACATTTGTCATTTTCTTCACGAACATTTTGTCAATTATGAAAGAATCAATAAATTTTAAGAATTCCCAATTTATATTTATTGATAAAAATAGTACGAATAGTGTTAGGAAAAGTATTAATAATATAAAATAATATTGAGAAAATGATAGGAAGTACTTTAAATACAATAAAGCAATCATAAAATATTTCTTTAGATAAAAATTCTTTCAATGAATTCCAATTATGGCTCAGTATTTCTCATTCATGTACTATTCAGCTGATATTTCTGACAATGCCTTTTTGAAAATGTTAAGATATTATAATTTATTGATGTTGGATTGTAATTAGAATTTTAATGTTATTAAAACTAAATATTATTATATTAAATATTAATGTAATTTTTTAAAACAAATTGATTTATGCAAAGTATATTTTTCTCTTTTATAAATGATCCAAAATTCATGGTTGTTTATATATATTTCAAATTTATCACTAAATAATTCAAATGACTTGTTAGGTTCAAATAAATTGGAGACACCGGGATTCGAACCCGGGACCTTTCACATGCGCATGGACTGCTCTACCGCTGAGCTACGTCCCCCGTTCATTTGTCATCTAAACTCCTTACATGACTAATTTCAATATTACACAAGCACTAAATAGTATTTATTTTTATTAAAAAAATTAAATATTAGAAATAATATTTTTCATTTTATAAAAATGACATTAATTTTTTTTTATTTTTACTTTTACATATTTCGAACTAATGACAAAAATGATAACATGAACCATTAATTTCAATATTAGTCAAACACAAATTAATATTTTGTATTTTTTATTAGGAAAATAGTATCAATTCAAGATTCCAATTTAATGGAAAAGATTTTATTGACGAACTTGGAAACGGTGTTCTTAAACTACGATGAAAGTGAGACACAAAATGTCAAGAAAATATTCTCTCACCAGCCAATGAAATACAGACAGCCACTGACCAATGGAAATTGCTGCCAAAATAATAGAAACAATCATGGCATTAGATTATTTGTCATAAAGAACCATTTTAGCATCATCTGTGCAGTGCTGTTTTATTATCAACATAATCATCATGATCACCATCACCATCATCATCATCTTTACCATTATTACAACTATTAACAAGTGGCCAATAATTCAATGGATAAAATCAATACTACTATGGTGGTATGAAAAAATATCATTTCACTAAAGATATACATGAAAAATAATTATATTAGTAAACTGACGAAAATCTGATAATAATTCCACCAGTTATTCCATCGATGATACCGTTTATTGTGACAGTATATGTTCTGTCACTGATGATTGGTAAAATAAAATCAAATAACAACAGAAAAATCACAGAACTTAACCCAAAAATAAAATTGTGTAAATAATCAATTAATTTTTTTAATAAATAATTGTTATAAAACGGGTATTGCGTCTCATTGTGATTTCAAATTAAAACATCAACTGAGAATTGGTCAATTGTTTATCATTTTATTTTCATATAGTGAATTGTAATTGAAAGACCTTCATCTGTTGACAGAAAAACAAAATCATGTATAAAAAAGGAATGGAAAACTTTGTACTATTCAACTAAAAAACCAAACTTTATTCATTGATCTTTAATCAGTTAGCTGACAGAAATGCTGAGAGTGCAAATTGCTATCCCTGGAAACACATGTTAGAATGGCATCAACTTCCAACCAATAGTTGGATGTCTGGAATCAGTTACTTCGTCGGCTCATTTGTTACAATAAAGAACATTATGTCATTTTTATTGTTTTTTTTTACATTTTCCATGAATAAAATAGAGAAAAATCATAATTTTTACTTAGGTAAAATTAATGGGTTTGCTAAAGAAAAAAATGTTTACTGCAAAAATATATTAGTATTTGTAATATGAAATAGTTTAAAACTTTTAAATAAAAAATATAAAATAACATTATTATATTTTATCAATAATAGTTTTTTAAGAAAAACGAAAATGAATTCTTACGAATCATCAATAACTTTCAAATAGTCTGCTTTTCTAATAGAAATCTCTTCTTCATCTCTGGCATTGTAATCGAATAGAGCTATGAAAACTTCATTCTCAATATTATACATTGGTTGTGTGGCTTCTGGTCCCATTACTGATGTGAGATACGCTGAAGTGGGCTGACTGACGGATTCAGGAGACTGGTGAAGTTTTTTCAGATATTGATCAACTGAAGATTCAATGAAGGAATGTCGTGTTGCTTGCAAAGTGGGTTTTGAATTGATAGTTAATGGAGAAGAGCAATTACTAAAGGACAGCACAACTTCATTTTGTGAAGATATAATTGAATTTGGATGAGCAATTAAATTATTAGAAGAAGATTTCGGGGTATTAGGATAGGAATGGTTTTTTGGCTTTTGAAACGGAGGATTCATGCGCATACGAGCAATCTGATCTATACTGGCAGCCGAATCTTCATCTACAGTTGGCTGGCTTAATTTACAATCCGAAAGCCCAGGACTACTATAAGAAGATGAAATTTTCTGTACAACTCCATTTTCCTTTTTAACTGGATTCTGAATTGAAACTGAGCTTTCAGATTTTCCAAGACAATTTCCCATCGTTAATCATACTCAATTTCAATTAAATTTAAAGAAAGAATTTAAAACGAATAGTTTAATCAACAAAATTTTAGAACACCATGCGCTTCATTACTAGTACCATGTTTTATATTTTTGCCAATATAGTGAGTAAAATTTATTCAGTAAAACAAATCAAATTCTAAAATTTGGCTTTGAAGTTAATTAAATTTTACCCAAAATAATATGTATTTATCTCTAAAAAGAATTATTATTTTTAAGCAGTTATTTTGATAAAATTATTTTAAGAACTTTCAAGCATTTGAATAATGTCCTGAGATAATAATGAAATTAAAATCCAGTTATAATATAATATGATAAAAAGATATTAAATTTATAATTACAATGTTGTACATTTTATATTATTATTTCTTATATATTTTTTATACGTATAATGTGCTCTTAAAGGAAATATATAATTTTTAATATTGATGCTATAAATTGATGTTACATTATAATATTTTAAGAGCAAAAAAACTGAATGAAAATGTTTAAGTAATAAAAATATATATATATATATATATATTCAATATTTATTCATTTACTTACATATTAAATAAAAGTTTTAATAATCAATTTTGAAAATAAAAAAAAATTTATTATAATGATATTTGAATATTTTTCGATAGTTTTCGTTCAGATCAATATCAGTCACATACAGTTGAGTCTCGATATAACGAATTTCAAGGGATCGATCAAATTACTTCGTTATATCAAAGTTTCGATAAATCGAAGTATGCATATTATGTAATATATATATATATATGACGTCATACAGATATAATGTATTTAGCGTATCAAATTCCATTTACTACAAATAATAAAACAAAATCTTTTA
>JBBMKC010244255.1:0-10707 GCA_037834085.1 Bipalium vagum
ATCCTAAACTCCGAAGATTTGACAAAAAGGTTATGATTTCCGTTTTTTGGAACTGTGACGGTATGTTGTTTTTTGAAATTTTCCCAGGTGGTCAAAGTATAACCTCGGACACTTAATCATCACAACTGGAAAATCTTCATGATGTTATGAAAGTAAAATATCCTTATTTAATCAACCGGAAAAGAGTTTTGATAAAAGCGGATAATGCTAAGCCGCATACCTTGCGGAAATCAATGGAAACCCTAAAAATATTGATGAAATTGAACTCTTACCGCATCCGCCTTACTCGCCAGACATTGCAGCCTCTGACTTTCATCTGTTTCGTTCCATGAAACATTTTCTCAAAGGTCGGTGGTTTGAAAATAATGAAGACCTTCAGAAGAACCTCCAACTTTTCTTCGACTACAAACCATCGAATTGGTACAAAAGTGGGATCCAAAAAATTGCAGAACGTTGGGCCATTGTTTGTGCAAATGATGGATATTATTTTAGTAACTGATATTTATTTTGTGCAATAAAATTTTTAAAAAGAATTTTTTATTCAAAACGCTCATTTTTTATGGGACACCCTAATATTATTATGACTACATTTATGTTGTTTTTCATGAAACAAATTTATATAAGTATTAAAAAATATACTCTTTTATTAAAATTTAAATAAATAAATAATTTATTTATAGCAATATTTTATAAAATTATTATTATTTTTTATTATTAAATTTATTATTTATTTATTTTAATTAATAATAAATTTATAAAAATTATTATATTGTGTAATATAAAAGACTATTAATTTAATAAATTAATTAAAAATTATTAATATCAAATTATTTTTCATAAATTTCTATTTTTTAAAATTATAAACTTCTAAATTTGTTTTAAATTTTAACCATTTTTAATAAATAACTAATTATCTTAAATAATAAATAAAAAATACAATAATTATAGATAAATAAAAATTAACAATATTAAAAAAAATTAAAATATTTATTTATTTAAATATAATTTTTATGTGTTTTAGAAAGGATAACAAAATCATAAGGAAAATGTATATTTTTGTCTTCCGTATTGTTAATTGATTTTTCGCATCAAACTTTAATATCGATTAAGTTAACAGTAAAAAAATATTCACAAACAAAAATCTCGTGAACATTTTTTCTACTCCATGCATTATAAACCTCATTGGTTAATTTTAAAATTCTTTTTCAACTTTATATTTTCCAATAAAATGTCTTAGATTAAAATGAATATATTTAATTTCTTTATGATATCCTTTCCTTGTTTTTACAATGTCTTTGGAACTTCTTTTTAAATGATTTGGCTTTTTTGTTACTCTTCAGAATTTCAAGGCATCTTTGTATTGATATAACGTTACATGTTTGATTTGGCCTCCTAACAATAATAACCAAATGTTGTCATCCAATCGGTGAACTTGTTTAGTTTCAACTGAAAATTAAATAGCGCAAGGAGAATCCTTCATAGTATCTTTTAATTAAACAACCCAATTGAAAGACTGTACAAGGAGGTGGTGACACTTGTGTAAATAATATTCGTTAACTTCAGCAACCAAGTTATAGGCATAAAAAAACACGCGATAACATATTGAGATATCTCGCTAAAACAAAATGTTAAGGGTGATTTTACCGGTTTATTTAAACAAAAATATGTGGAAGTTCAGCGAAATTATTTTTGACTCAAGTCGTCCGGTTCCTATACATCATAAAAAAGACAAAAATGAAAATTACGCAAACTATTTGACTCCATTCTGCTGGACGTATTGACTGCATCTCCAAACAGACAATATCTTGGCATTTTCAGTCCGACCACTCCCGAACAAACGGGACCTGCAGAAAGAAACGGTTTAACAACCTTAAATAGAAGAATATTCGAAACCTGAATGGATTCCAATTCTCAATTCCAACTTTTTGTCCGGTCTGTGGGGGATAATGAAGACCCTTATGGCATTAATGAACGCAATGGCCATCCGAGCGATTTCTCGAGAATGCAGATTTCCATTCAACTGAGGTAAGCCTGAACATACCATATAAGCATCCCCAATGGTCTCTACTTTATAAACGTCATAGTTCTCAATAATCGAGTCAAATATCGTGTAAAGTCTGTTAAGTAACTCTATGATCTATGAAAAAACCGATTTTCCATATTGATTACAATGAATAAAAGTGATAACTTGCATAGGGGTCGACTCTGCCGAAAGTGCTGTAAAACCAACGATGTCGCTGAAGAAGATCGTGACCATTTCATAGCTTTCGGCAATGACGTTCTGGTTCTTTATCAACTGGTGGGCGACAAATCTAAAGGAATAATCGACAATTAAACAAAAAATAATTGCGTATTTGTTTGAATTTTGCCAAAGTAGGAGTGTATTTCGCTTGACTTTATAATTTACCGAAAGTATTTACGAAACTATGGAGAAGAGAGTAAATCAATCTCAATTTATTTTCCCTTTTCAACATGAAGCCATTAGGGTAAAAGTAGGATGGCTCAATGTGGAGTGTCTGGATGATAGACAGCAATGGTACTTGAAACTTTCTCAAGAGATCTCGCAATTTGATCATGAATCAAAATGGTAAAGATAAAAAAGACGGATACTATCTCAATGTTCCAGTGATAAATTAATAATTATTTTCTATGCCAAAGTGATATTATTTATTGGTAATAAAAATAGTCGGAAAAATTATTATTAAATAAAAATCAAATAAAATTATATTAAAAAAGATATTTAAATATTTTTCGTAATTAAATAAAAAATAATAAAATAATTAGAAGTAAATGATATTTAAAATTACTTAATTAATATAAATTAACCAATAAGTATATTAAATAGTTTAAATATATTTAATATTTTGAAACGTTGGATCATTTTAAATTATCGATTAATTATAAATTGTAACGATTTTCATTTTTAGAATCATTTATTTGAAATTTGTTTTAGTGAATTAAATATTCTTACTCGCAACAGTTTTAAATGAGTAGGAAAAGGTTACATTGGGCACAGGTATTATTTTTTTATTAGTTAAAAGAAAGTGTCAGATTTAATTGAGTACATCATTTAATGCAAGATTTAGTTGATTATAATATGTAATGTCAGTTTTAATTGATGGTTGTTGTAGTGTCAAGTTAAATTGATCAAAAAATTTTAGTGTCGGGAAGTAGATTTTGTTATAAAAAAAACGATAAAATTTAGAACTATTTTAATGTTTTTTAAGATTACTTTGGAAGCATGGAATAAAGTAAGTCCTCTGCTTTTTGTTTTTCTTCTAGATACTGCTCGGTTCTTTTAGCAACGAGACCTTCCAGATTGTTCGCATATTGTTCCATCCTCGAGAGTAGATTGTCCAGGATATTTCCAGTATCACCACCTCTAAAATATTAAAACGTGAAATGATAATAAAATAACTGTAAATCTTA
Organism: Bipalium vagum; assembly: GCA_037834085.1. Lineage (NCBI taxonomy): Eukaryota > Metazoa > Platyhelminthes > Tricladida > Geoplanidae > Bipalium > Bipalium vagum. The sequence continues at coordinate 3,430 of JBBMKC010244255.1, forward strand.
AATCATTCCACATATTTTATTTTTCAATTCAATCTGGCTCAAATCTGATTTAACTGTAGCATTTATTGGTTTTTTAATGATTTATTAATTGTCTTAATTTTTTAAATTCTCACTGTAATTGTAAATACGTTTGGTTAACAGTCGGTGTCATTAATTTTGATTGTTTTAATAAGTTCTACTGTAAATAAAATTGTAATTTTTTCGTTTAAAAAAATTTCATTGTTTCATAAAATACTTGATAATATTGTCATTGTTCTAAATTAGGGAAATATAAATTTTTATTAAATTAAATAATTTTAAAAAATAATTATTTTAAAATTGTGACTGTTCCTAAAAATTAAAATTATTTTGAAATTAAACTGTTAATCAAAATAAATCCTCCAATTTAATTTTATGATAATCATTAATAATTATAATAAATGTAATTAATAATTTTGGACAATGTTTTTCATGATCTACAGAAATACCCATGCATTTTTTCTGACCTACAATAAAAAACCAATGTCAATAATAACAAGAAAGATAACATTGACAACCACCAATTACATTTTTTTAAAAAAAATTCACAGTTTCTTCAAAGGTATTATGGTATTTAACCACATAAATTCTTGAAGAAAATCAACTCTGACGTGATTATATGCTCCAAGCGTAGATTTCAGCCATTCTTTGATCTGATTGTTGCAGCTTTCAACGTTCTGAGTGTGAACATTGCTGTCACAATCAACAAACTGATATTTATGATAAACGGATTCATGTATAAATGATTTGTTTAATTCTCCATAAACTCTTGCCTCATCAGTGTATATTGTGCTACCTTGTCTAACTATTCTGTATATGATTGGAAAGATATAATTTTTGGTTAAATTTCTCAGGCTTGTAGCTGCAATCTGTTATTACTAAGACACAGCATTGCTTAAATGTGCACCTTGATCGATGAGCTTTAGTCTTGTAGTTTACAATCGTTCAATCAATCTGAACTATTTTATTTTGAACAAGATAGGATTTTTATCAAAATATATGTTTATATTCTCTATTAGTTTGACTCGAAATTTGATAAGAACTGACCTATATATGAAATAATAAATAACCTGCTTATATCATCATATTTTATGATATCAAATAGTTGTATAAAATTATCTTAATTTAATTTTAATTTATCCCATGTGTGAAAAATGACCTGCTCATCAGCTAATGCGTATAATTTGACCTACAATATTGCAATTGGTCAAAAAAAAATATTGTCCATCAATTTTATTTGTAGTAATCATTTCTAATAAAATCTAAATTGAAAATATATTTTTTAAAAATTTTTTTTCAATTTATTTAATGTTTTATTCAAAATAATATTAAAAATATAATTCATTTATTTCTGTAATCTTAAAATAAAAAATTAAAAAACTTAATTTTACCTGAATTTTCATTGGTTAAATATACGAATGTTTTATTTAATTTTGATGTTTAACAATTTATTCAAAAGTTTTTTTATGTTTTTTTTTAAAAATTCTTTAAAATAAATGTTAATAAACGAAATTTAATATTTTTTATAAGCCCTTATCATTGAGTCCTTACCAGCTCTAGAAGATTGTTAATATTAAATATTATTATTATAATAATATTATATTATATATTATAATATTATATTAATATTATTTAAAAGCCTTTTAAAATATAATTTCTAAATCGCATGAAAAAGTCTTATCTTCATACTTGTTCAGCTTTCTCATCAAAACCTTAATGGTAGTGAAGTCTGGTCTGTTACTGGGATCTTCATCCCATGCCTGTTGGATTAGACGAAGGACGTCCTCTGTACAGCCGTCAGTCAGTAATAATGATGGTCGGAATTGTGGGGTACTCTTATTCCGAACCTTGTCGATTATTTCTTTCGTGGATAAATTTGGATCTGGGTTAAGGGAGAATACCCCATTACGATAAACGATTTCCTGACATATGATAGCAAAACTGTAAATATCTCCCTTGGTGGTGCCTTTCAATGCTGGAGAAGGTAGTCTTAACAATTCTGGAGCCGTCCAAAGCAGACCTTTAACAAAGGAATAATTGAACTGATTATTTCTGGAAAATGGCAAATATTTTGTAATATATTAAAAAAAGAAAAATCGTTGAGCTCAGTATTAAATAACAGAAAGTCTTATTTAATTAAAACAATGTTACTAATATTCATGTTACTTAATAAATATTGGTTTATATTTAATTTATAAGTATTCCTTCTTAATCCTCAAAAATGATAATATTTAAAATAAAAATATTATTAACAATAATAATAATAATAATAATAATAATAATAATAATAATAATAATAATAATAAAATCAATAAAATTATTTTATTAGAAATATATTAATCAGCCTTTGTCATGTCAAGTCCAAGGAATTTTCCCTATAATTTATATTTTTAATTTCGAAAATTAAAAAAAAAGTATTGATTAAACCTTAACAAATGTATTTTTGGACATTTTCTTGTTTGTTTCAAAAGTTCTGAGGTTTCGAAAATGAGAAGTCTACTAATTATGGAGAATGGAAATGAGAACGAAATTCCGAAAACCTTGATTGGTTTAAATTAATTAGTTAAATAAATAGACAGAAAGGTTGAAGTTCTTTGATATAAATAAAATAATTTATTTATTATTTGTTTTAATTAATTATTTAATAAAATTTAAAAAAATCATTTCTTAAAAATTTCATTAGAATTTATTTTTTCTTTTTCGTTTTATTTTATTTCTTTAATTTTTTAATATTTATGTAACGGAAAATGATGACTAGTATCACTAAGCCGAACAGTATCAGGAGGAGGAAAAATTTTCATGACGTCAAGGAAATATTATCGAGCATTATAAATATCTGAAAAATTATTACAATATGGAATTTTCCAGAAGCAGAAATCCAAAACCACCAACTAATGAAGTAGCATACTGTTGGGTATTGGATTCGTGTAATTAAATTTCAACGGGAAATGTGAAATGGAGTTTTAACCACCTGAAAAGATGCCATGTGGATGAATTTCTTTAGGAACAGTGGTCAATAGACAAGTATGATGATATCTTCATGCTAGTCTGGATTGCCGGAAGTTTGACTAGGAACATGGGTTGAATTCCAGCTGGGATGCAGAGTTACTTCTCTGTTGGTGATCTCATGTGGTTGATGTTTATTGATAGAATGCTTTGCTGTACTCACTGATACAATCCTCATGATGGCCTGGTCCTGATGAGTTCATGAAGGAAGAATAAAGTATTCCAAATTTAAAACTGGGCCATAAAATCAAGGATGTGAAGATAACCAATCCAATCAAATCGAAGATGATAAAGAATTAAATGATTTTTATTAATGTCGTTGTTTAAATAGAACTTTAAAAATAATTCTTTTATAAATAATCTTTAAAACAACATAACGTGCTAGATAAATTATGAGAAAATGCTGCCGATTTTGGATTCAATAAAGAGGAAATCGAAAGTATTTTTGATGTGACGAGATATTGATTTTCGATGAAAATTATTTTGTAATCTTTCTTTTTTATTATCATCACTAAACCCAATAGTACCAGGAAGAAATTTTTTTAGAATTTTACCTTACACTTATGACTAAATTAGTTAAATAAATTTAAATATAAAACATTATATATTCATAGCAACTGCAGTGCCACTTCTACTTTGGAAAAAATTTCAAAAGTGGTCCAATATTAGAAGTTAAGACATAAAAGGCTATAAAACATGTTTTCTATGAACTTATATGGATGTAATAATAGAAAATAATAAATAATAATATATTTCAACGTTTTTGAATTAAATAATCCGTAATTTTAGTTTTAAATCCATGTTCTTTTCGTTATTATTAAAAAAAATTATTGAAATGTTTAGAACAAGAATTTTCTTTTTATATGAAAATATCGAGAAATATGATAAGCACAAATTATTGGTCCACATATGGAGTTTGGTCCGATTATAGAAATGGTCCATTTCAGAAATTGGTCATTTTATTACATTAAGGATGAAATAATTAACCAGTTGATTATCCAATCAAAGGCGTTAAATCATAATTTTTTGATTAAAAAAGAACAGAGAATGGTAAATTTTGGGAGTTAATTTTTGATCTGCTGCTCATGTGGCGTCTTGTCAGAAAATTCAGTAATTATATCGACATTTTATTTTATAGGGGTATCACATGGTTTGAACTGTCTGATAGAAAGTGTGGTGCTTAATGTGCTGACTTACATGTTATAAATGCTTAGTTCATAGAAACTTGGGAGCAGGTCAGGTGTAGATTGTTGCACAAACAGAAGGACATAATAGTTTGTTCAAAAAATATATTCCCACTAAAAAATCGGAATATTTTAAAATAAAAATAAATCCAATTTCTAATAATTTGGTACAAAGTAAAATGTGATGCAGTTACAAATCCAGATCAGTAAAATCTGTTAAATCAGTACAATTATATCAAAAAACTAAATTCGAATTCTTCATATATTTTTTATTATCAAGTGTTCAAAAGTATATTCCACTTTGAATTTGAACTCTTTTTCATTGGTAATAAATTTAAATATCTTAACAAAACTTTGAATTATCTAATTTTAACCATGATAGCCACCGATAACCTGAAATTTTAAAATGGAAAGCCACAGGTAATTGATGACAATTCCACAACATATCTGAACTCAAAGAGGCAATATCAAAAGCTTGGTAAGAATTTGATATGGAGCTTTTACAGGAACTTATCATAGGCATGACAAAGAGAGTTGGTGATCTGCTTAAAAAATAGTGCATATTATAAGAAATTAAAGATTTTACGTAATCTTAATAATTCAGTAAAATCAATAATTAAAATTGTTTTAATTATTGATTTTTATGAAATAGTAGATTTTTGAAATAAATAAATTTTAATAATCATTTAGTTTATTTCATATCGATTTCGAGCAAGTTAACAGATACATTGATCGATAAAAGGAAATTCGTAAATTATCTGTACTAAATGTAAGTGGGAACATACTTTTTGAACAGAGTGTATAATTGAAGACACTTGAACTTTGATATCAACACCGGCAAACAAAGAAGATTAAAATAACATAACCGGAAAGACCAGTACAGAAAAAGAGGGTTTTTAAAAAATTGAAAACTAATCAAAACATATTAGATAGACAATATTATCATTGAGAACATGGAGTCATTTCAGAACATGTATTCGTGAACATTGTAAATTAAGCACAACTAGCAAAGGTTTAGATTATTCCACGAAGTGGAATGTGAGGAAAGAAGGTTTAATTTTGAAGAATTTTGAATGATCAAGAAAATTTTGATTATAATAAAGAAAGCAAGAATGGTGAGGAGTGTAAATTTCAATATATAATTTATTTTGATAATAATAATAATATATTATTTAAAGAATAATGAAAAATAATTCAAGTAAAGAAAATTTAATATGATACGTCACTTGTCAGTACAATAATAATGATAAATTATTATCAATATATTTATATTGGAGTATAATAATAATATTATTAATATTAATAATCATCTCAGAAATTATTGACAAGTATACACTGCTCTTATGTAACCATCAGTGGTATAGAGTGAGAATGTCATTGGATAAATTGCAAGCTGAAATTATTTATATTATATTTTCCGTGATTAATAATATAAATAGTTCATGTAATACGTTACTTTTATAATACATATTGGGCTCGTCTTGAAGTAAAGAGCTTTTATTCCCTTGCAGAGATGGCAAGCCGAAATCTGTAATCTTCAATACAAATCTTGAATCCACGAGGCAATTGGAACTTTTCAAGTTTCCATGGGGTCCATAATTGCTGTGCAAATATATCATCCCCTGGAAAAAGGAAAACTCCAATAAGAAAATAACAAAATAATAAATATATTAAAAGGGACATGAAAATACCTTAGAAACAGTTTTAAACTGGACTTAAGTAAATAGTTGCAACTCTGGAAAAACTGTTGACCGTAGTTTATGACGAAATTTTACGACGAGTAATGAGACGTGATCACGTGATTAGTTTCTCGTGACTTATGCAAAGTTTCAGGTTAACCATAGAAACCATAAGTCGTCACATTAAAAATATTGGAAACATAAATAAGTTGGACAGATGGATTTCATTTAACTTAAATCCAGAAAAATCGACGAGAAGTGACGTTTCTGTCGCTTAAAAGGAATCAAACTGTTCCATTTTAAGGCAAAAGGTTTGCTTTATCAGAAAGATTTATTAGGGTGGGTCGATAAAGAAATATTAATATTGAATCCAATTGACAAATCAAACGAAAGTGAAGCGAAAGGTAAATAATTTACTGAGAAAGCGCACAGATGATGGACACGAAAAGCTGAAAAACTGTTTACCTGTTACGATATCTTTCAATCAATATGTATCAATTGATTCAAAACTACAAACATGTGATGATATTACAATTCAGAAAATTGATTCAGCTTGCAAAAGAACAATTGAAGTGGAAAATGACAGTACCAAGATGAATTGGAACCTTTTGTGTTGCCATCAGGCATAAAACTTTTGACAGCTCTTAATATCAGATGTAGACATATTTATGAAAGAACAAATGATCTTGCAGAAAAGGATATTAGAATTTTACCAAAATATCATATCATTTTGAACAAAGCATAACTTCTTCAAAGGATTTGTCCACCCTGATAAATTGATTAGAGTGAAATAAAGTCTTGATGTTTTAAGAGGTATCCGGTGATATTAGTGTCATAAAAACATATTTGGTCTTATTTTTAGAGAGAGCGTAGTATAAAATGTATATGTTATGAATTCTTTGTAATTTTAATATCTTCAAAATATTAATATTATTTATAAATCATATTTTATTTTTAATTATTTAAATAATTTTGATTTAATCAAAATATAATTAACAAAGTAATTAAAACAATTTAATTAATAATTAATTAAAATTAATTAATTTAATTAAAATATAATTAAAATAATTATTAATTTAATTTAAATAACTTTTAACTTTAATTTTAATTTCAACCGCATTCGTTTTATCCTTGTATAAAAAATTGAAATATATTCTCATTTGTTTTAATTATGATTAGACATTTTAATAGGTTCGCGTTTTGTCTGGTCGTCTCTAAATATCTTTATGTCATCTAAAACAAATAAATAAAATTTAAATGAAGATAATTAAATATAAAAATAATTAAAAAAATAAAAGCGAAATTTTAATAATTAAAAAATGAAAATTATCGTACGTAAAATATTAATTAGATGTATTAATTAATCAAATAATAATCATAAGTAATACTAA
>JBBMKC010244266.1:0-10706 GCA_037834085.1 Bipalium vagum
TAGTACGCATTTCCCAGGTCTATGGAACTGAAATATTTAGCGCCTCCCAACTGATCCAATAGTTCATCTACGTTAGGCGTGGGGAATGCCGGTTTCTCCTTAGGACTGCTGCTAAGTGGTTCAAGCGTTTCAATAATGGAGATTTGAAACTCGAAGACAAGATACGTTTAGGTTGATCTTCATTGCTAGTGAATGATGAATTGATTACAGCCTTGAAGGACAATCGTTCTTCAAATTAACGCGATTATGTTTTAAATGTTGGTGTACATCAAACTATTGTCCTGAGACATTTATATCTCGTTTTTATTCACAAAAAACCACGACGAGATCCACACAACCTATGTGAAAAGCAAGCAAGGAACAGAGTTGATATGTGTAAAAAGCTGCTTAAGAACCCGTTATATGATCGGTTTTAGAAGCGTATTAATACTCAGATCAAAAGTGGATATACTTATTCAATTATAACCGAGAAAAACGGTGGATTCCAAGAAATCAATATCCGTCTTCAGTTGCACGTTAGTCCCGGTTTACCAGGAAGTTCTGTTGTGTGTCTGGTGGAATTTTGAAGAAATTCTTCATTATGAACTGGTTTCAAATGGTAAAACCATAAATGCAGAGCTTTATTGCCAGCAGTTTGATCGTTTTTTGAAGCACTTAAGCTGAAATATCCTGTCCTCCTTCATCGAAAGCGAGCATTTTTTCACTACGACAAAACCAAGTCACACACTGCTCGGATAAACCAACAAAAATTTGAAAACTTGGAAGGAGTTGAGATCTTGCCTCATGCTGCACCATCTGTTTATGTGATGTTTCTATCCATGAAACACTTCCTCAGAAGACACCGATTTGATCCTAGAGCTGAAATTGAAGTGTCTTGTAAAGATTTTTTCGAATCAAAACAAAGAAATTGGTATTTTGACCATCTAAGAATGCTAGTAGATCGGTGGCATAAAATCATTGAAGCTGATGGATTTTTTTTTTGAAAAGTAGTGTTATTGTTGTAAATAAATAAATATATAATTTTGAGCGCGAACTTTTTCATCACCCTAGTATTATAAAGGACATTATTTTTTAAAAAATTTTATTTATTTATTTTTGTCAAAAACTTCAAAAATAAAAAATGTCACCATGTTGTGAAGGAGCTGATTTATTGTATGAACTATCATAATAAAGTCAAAATATTTATATATTGAAATCAAAAGCAACAGATTATTTTCTATTAAAATCTGAAAAGAGTATTAAAAATTAATCATTCTCTAAAACCCATTTATCCAATTTGACCTTGGTGATTTTTTTAATTCTTATTTTTGAAATATTTTTAATTATAATTAATGATATAACCACTCAAAAAAATCGAACTCTCAATATGCAGAACTAAAGTTTCTCAAAAACAGAATTTATATATATATTGATTATTTATTTATTTTTAATATTCATCGGAATGACAGTCGATTATGATTAGCATTTCAAGAAATTAGATTGGCGGTTAATTAATATTAATTAATTATTTATTAATTTTTAATTTAAAATAAATTAATTAATATAATTAATGAATTAATTAATATAATTAAGTAAAATAATTCATTAATTATATTAATTTATTTATTTTGTATTATATATTATATTAATTATAATTATATTATATATTAAATATAATTATCTCTTAACACAATATTCGATGGAAAAAAAAATAATAATAATAACTGAAAAATATTAAAATTTTAATTAAATCTTTTAATAATCAAACGGAAAATGAAACAAATAGCTGACAAAAGTTTTTATATAAAAAATAATATAAAAAAATAATAATCTGATTTATTAATTACCTGTGGAATTATAGAAAAGCAATTAATTATAATATCATCTTTCGACTTTGGAAAAAGAGGCAATTTGATGTGGTTTCCTATTTCTTTAAAAAATCTTTACCCAACGATTTCTTTTTTTTATTAACAATAGGATGAAGTTCAAGAATTTGGAATTACTTCAAATTGCTTAATATAAAGAAGGAACAAAAAGTAAAAGAGTTCCTGAATTCTTCTCTTTGTTCAGTGGGGTTTTATTATCTATCTCACTTCCATCAGCTGTGAATCGTAATATTTATTGTTAAAAAGTTAATTATGAAATGGATGATAAAGCTTGATTTCTAGATTTTCAGAGTGGAAAATTATTTAACTTTTTAATGAACGTCTGAACTTTCATATTTCTTTTCATGAAGCTCGTGGACTTTCATCAAATGAAATTACTCTATGACCCTTATTTAGTTGTTTTCATTCATATATTCTATGGTCATTAAATAAAGCTATTTTAACCATAATGGTTTCTCCTCTCATTCCGCATCATATTTATTATTATTATTAGTTTCTTTTAAAAGAAATCTGAAAATATATTTATTATTAGTATTATTTTTATTTATTTTTTTTTAATTATTTTTTTATTATTATTACTATTACTTTTTCACGTTGATCCCTTTACCTTGCATTTTTATAATCAAAATTTTTAAATTAATTATTTAATATTAGTTTTATTAACTAAAATGCTCTTGATATATCTCATTTCTTCATTGTGAGAAAGAATGGATCGCTGTCAATTTGTGCCGGCAATGATTTTTTATCATCTAGTAATAATTCCTACCGGCAATGTTCGGGAAAGGTTTTTCAATTCAAATACAGTTGACATAAAACCCTTACGTTAATGATTAGAGATGGATGTAAAATGAGATAAAGAATTACTTAAAGATATCAATTAATTGTATATAAAACTCATCAGAAAAGAAATGATTATTCAAGTGATTACTTTTGAGAGAAAATGTTTTTTTCTTACTTAGAATCCAAGAAGGACATGATCAATAGTTTTTTAATCTATGGTTAAAATATAAGACTAACCAAATTTACATGAAACCATCTGCTGTCAAAGTTCTCAATGGTAAGGATTGACTTTACGAAAAGAGTTCAAAATTTACTCTTTCTAATTTCATCAAGTTTCACTGTAACAATTGATATATCAATGAATTTTGTAGGGTCTTTTATAGACGTTGTAACTTTCTTCTTACCAGAAAAAGAACAATAAAACTTGCTGCACCAAATCATTTGTTTGATATCCGAAAGTTCTTTTGACATTGGTTTTTTCGTATTTTATTCACTCTTTAAATGGTAAAATAATCAAGCTAATCTTTTTTAAAAATAGATAAATTGAAAATTAGTCGGGAGGATTTAGCTCAACTAACATGGCGACCAGCGGACGAGGTCTCGAAAGTGACAAGCAAGGTAAAGTTAAAGGAAATAGAAACAAGAGACTCGTTGCGGTTAAGGGCTTGGATGTGAGCTTTAAAGAAGGGGGATATAAGATAAATTGAAAATTAGTCGGGAAATGTAGCTCGTGGGTCAGAGCAGTTCAGGCACATGTGAAAGGTCCTGGGTTCGAATCCCGATATCTCCGATTGATTGTCAACTAACAGTTTTAATTATAGAAAATGTGAAATATTATTGAATAAATATAAAAATCAATGTAAACATGAAATTTTTTTGACGTCACTGTTTATTTTTACATATTTCCAGACTCAACAGTAAAGTCAGACATACAATTTCCTTGTTTTTTTTTATTTGATTTTTTTCTTTAAGAATATTGAACAATTTTGTACAGGCATTTGAAAAAGTAAAAGTGAAAAATGATTGAATTAAGATTAAGAATAAACGAAATCAAAAACTATTCATTTGTGGAAAAAGTCCTAATACGTCTCAATAATGGCGATCAAAGAAAAAAGCGAGAATAATGTGAATTTACTTGTAGATATTTTTTCTGCCTACAGATAAAATATTTCACTATTATTATTATGAATAATAATATCAATAATAAAAATAATATTAAGAAATTATTCGTAATATGTTTTTGAAAATCCATAAAATTATTTATTTAATACTTTGCCATAGCTATTTAATGAGTTATCGTTTTTATAATATCAACTGTCACCTTGACAACGATTGTTGACATAAGAAAATTCAGAATCAATCTATTTGTTTTATTTAGCATGTTTTACATGAGAAGAAAAATGATTTTTATTGGGAAATTTACCACAAAAAAAATTAAAGTGAAAGTACTTTTGTTTTAATTTTTTGTTATACTTAATTAATCGTTTTATACTTAACTGATATTTTATAAATCGATTTCGGAGGTTTCTTATTATTTAATAAAATTTCCAATTGTTTTTCTGACGATATTTTTCCCCACCAAAGTCCAGTGGTTGAGCATCGGAGAAATATGAGGGAATATTAATATTTTTATGTTTACATATTTGCTAATTGACTCTTAAAAATCCAACGAAACTGAAGGGGAAATTAATTTTACTTTCTTTTTTTTTCGATTTTCATTTCGATGTCACGAAAAAAAATAGAATTAATACATGTAGGAGAGATATTGAGGAATAATTTTTTTCAATGAAAACAAACATTCAGGAGCTCAATATACCTGCAGGAACGAAAATCGATCTGGCCAGAAATGGATAAACGAGTAAGTTGATTGTATTCTCAATATCGGAATGGTACTGATCGTCATAATAAGATTGCATGCAAACGGAGGTTATTTGGAATGTCCAGTCGTCGGCAGCATACGTAAAGAGAATGGCATAAATGGACTTTGAACGAAATATGTGTCTCCAGGGAATGGGCAAATTTCTGTCAGCTTTTTCTACTTTTTCATCAATACTTGATAATAGATAATCTCGTTCTTGAACGCTAATTGCTTTGCTCCTTGAGGGTCTTTCGTCGACTAAGCGCCACCAGAAAATACACCAAACCAAACCCAGATTGGCATAAATATAAAACACGACTCCCCAGCCCCATTTTTTTTCAATAGCCGCCGATAATGGTAAACCAATTAACGGTCCCAACGAAACACCAATAACGGAAAAACAAATAATACTTGATCTTTCATTGACCGGAGCCCAAAATCGCAACACACCGAAAATAGCGGGAATTAAACACCCTTCAGCCAGTCCTTGAAGAATTCTCATGATGATAACCATGGTTATTTTAGCGACATCGTTTTCGCCAATTGTAGCTACAAGGGGTAGAAAAAGATTCAGCCCGCATGTCATGGCTACTGAACAACCCAGTAATAAACAGGGATCATGGTTCACTGTTAAGTAGCCCCCAAATGGTGATCCAACCATATTAGCAAAAAATACGGCATTTTCTATGAGATCTTCCAATAATGAATCGGTCCACGGTAATTTTCGATGTTTCGATGGTTTGAAGATGAGATTGTCATCAACATTTGTCTTTGTATCGAGACTGGTATTTGGTCTGATATTACTGATAATCCCTAACATTTCCGATCGCATCCCAATAACAATTGTCAAAGCTGCAGTACAAAGCAATGGTATGAGATGGCGTCTTTTACCGGGACCACAGCAGAGTATGGTTTGGTTTTTGTTAGAACATTTCGAATCGAGTTCCGGTTCCAGACAGGCTTCTAAATCGTCACTGTTGTTGATCATTGGTAAAATCATTTAATCATTTTGGCTGTCAGATTTTGGATAAGATAAAACGGTTGAAATATTTTTATGTAGTAAATATAATATTGGAAATGTGACCATATAACAAGGCAGAAACCAATAAAAATCCCAACATGTTAAGTATGGTTCATGGAAACATATCTTTAATGCAGACGATAATCTTTATCGAGACTTGTGTCACGACGATTCTGATGTTCTCCAGACACTTTTTTGATTTTATTCTTCAAAAAATTTATTTTTTCCCATTTTCTGTTCTTTCTGTCATCAAATATATTTGCCTCAGCTCATTGGACGATTATTTTGTTAATATGAAATCAAATTATTTTCATTGTTTGCTTTTCATTGTGATACTTGTTACTTGGAGGGAACAAAACACAACAAAGAAAGTGAATGTGAAATTTTTTATAAAATTATACATTAATATAATGTTATTTGAATTATATCAACTTCGTTGTAAAAGATTTTTTTTCATTTTCTTTAGAATTATTAAGGAAATTTCAGTTTCTACAGTAAATATAAATCCTCTCTTGCAGTGGTTTTCTTTTTACGATCACACCTACCTTTACATTTAGGAGAAAGCGATCCAGTATCTTGTTGAGAGTTGCAAGATTCACACCAGCAATTGAAGCAATATCTGGAAACTTTTTAACGTGTGTGCACGTAAATTTATGATCTCCGTTCGTCTGCTGAGCTTAATATCCATTTTGTATTACGATTGACTTACAATTAATTAAGTTAATAAGCAATACTTTTTGAAAAAAATGTAATATCGCGTAGCTTAATGATTTTATCAGTCATTGGCGTCATAATATATGTATATAATTCAAAATTCTCTGTTTCTAGTAAGAGAAAAAAGATTGTGGTTTTAATTAATTTGCACAACAATGTACATAAAATTCATAACCAATTCATTTTCGGGTTTCATTATTTTTTAGAATTTATCTATGTTTTCAAAAAATGATATTGCGAAAGTTTTAATTAATAAAAGTATTATGAAAATCGTTTAATGGAATTAAATTTTGGAACAAATATTGTTAAAATAACATTAATTAATTAAGTTTTCAATTTAGTTATTGTTGAAAGCCATTTTGATTTTGTTTAAATCTGTTGATACATTCAAACTATTTGTATTGTTGTTCTGAAAGTTTGGCACGTTTTTTGTTTATATACATTTAAGTTGTAAATAATTCAAAAACCTGGTTTAAAGATTATTTAATATATTATATAGCATTTAAAAGCCTACGTATTTAAATTATTTTAATTAAATTAAATTATTATCTGATTTGCTTTTAAATTAAAATCTCACTTCTTTTTCTCCATTTTAATGTAGAATGTCGTGTAGGGATTTGAGCAAAGAAAGCATTTCTTTAAATATTATGTGTATTGATTATTGTTTTATTTATTGTATTATAAAATTTAATAAATTAATAATGTTAAAATTTAAAAGTATTTTCTAAAATTGATGTCATATATTAAAGTCCCATGGTTTAATAAAATTTGTTTTAAAATTAAGATTATTTATTTCACTTAATAAATCATTTTTAAAAAAAAATTCTCATTGAATACAAACCGAGAAATGTTAATACATCTAATAATTAATTATTATTAATTTTAAGTTATTTCTATTTAAATATTATTCATATATATAATATGGCAGGAATTTTTAATATTGTATTTATTTCATTTACCCTACTTTTTTTTATATTAGCATAAATTTAATAAAAAACGAAACTGTTGGCAATTCCGCCCGTCGATAAAAATGAAAGAAATATTAATAAAACGGTGAATATCATTTTTTTATTGATTAAATATTTTTAATATATAAATAATACAAAATATTAAACATTCTTATTGATGAAATACTCAGTATTTTTGTATATGTTTATTATTATTATTATTACCTAACTCATCATAACATGAGGAATGAAAGTTCAAAAGAATATTTTAAAAATTATAATAATTAAAGAAATTATGACACATTATAAAAGTTGAAAAATAAAAGTAAATATAACAAATATTTTATTTTAAAATAGTAAAAAAATAATAGATTATTATTACTCTCTATTGTTTTCATAAAACCAATTATGTTCCAATCAAATAAAAAACATTAATATAGTAAATTAAAAAATAGTGATAATTATTTGTCTACAAAATCAAGAATATGGATATTCAATCAGTTCTAAAGTATTGCAAAGAAATTTTTTTTAAAAATCAAATGAAAAGCTAGAGCCAAAAAGAAGGAAATTATCCATAATATTTATCGAAAAACACTTGAAAAATCGACCAGGTCACACCAATCCAGAAGATATTTAAACAAGGAGGAAATTTTTAATTGCCAAAAACGTAGTACTTATTTACATTACACTTCGTATTTGACAAATAGATAATTTTGAATCAATTATATCTCTTTTTAAAGAATAATAAAAAATAATTATTTAATAAATAAATCATTGTGTAATCATCAAAATAAACAAAAAAACCTCGAGAACGGGAATTTCTATAATAAAACCAAACAGAAAATCATTTCTCATCAGGGACATCTGATTTCAGTATTTGCCAAAGCAACTGACTCAAAAACTTTCAAAGCATTAGAGTCATATCCATGTCTTACCAACCAATTTATTTGTTATCATTTTTCTCAATCAAAATAGGTAAATTTGAGCTCAAACTTATCTGACTCCTCACTTTCTTGATAACGTGTTCGTTAAATCTAAACTACCAAAAAAATTTATCCCCTGTGAAATCAAAATAACCTCAATAGAACTTTATCGTCTGTTTGCTCAAATAAGAATCAAAGCAGTCAAAGGAAAATTTTTTTACTATTACTACAATACAAAAAAAACAATCAATAATCACAAAGATCTCAATAAATGTTTAAAGTTCACCGAAAATATACTAGAGTTGCTAAAATAGTTTAATCAAATGTTAATTAAATACAAGTAATAATAAAAAATTAACAAAATTACTGACTTTACATTACGAGAAAAAGAAACAACAATAAAATCTCTCTCACTCTGAACGACAATGGATTCCCCGCATTCTGTCGCCTAGAGATTCCCAAACTCGATAGATCCCATTGTGAAATCCTGCTGTGATATCTTCATAAAAATTAATAATAATTAATGGAATTCTATCGAGTTGATAATTGCTCCGTATCGGTTCTGACGCGAATACCTGAAAAGTCCTCTTCAAATTATTAATTCTTCGAATAAACCTCTGCACAATTTAATTATATTATTTTTTCGTTTCTGGTCGAATTATTATTTTTATTATTATTATTATTATTATTAATTATTTAATCTGGTGGTGCACTCATCTAATACAGTTTCTAAAACCTTGGCCAAACATCTGAGAAATATTGAAATAAAATCAAAGAGGTGCACTTGAATGTCGACAAAAGCATTCATTAGTAAATAGGAAAGGATCTATTCTTCTCCAGTATAATGGTCGGTGAGATGTGATATGACCTTACAGAAAGTAAACCATTTGGACTACGAAACCCTGTCTTAATTACCGTACTCACCAGACCTTTCGCCCACTGATTATCACTTCTTTAAACATTTGCAAAACTCCTTGATGGATAAATGTTTCAGAAATCAAGATGATTTCAAAAAAGCCTTCAACGATTTTATCTATTCCAGAACTCCAAGAATTTACTCAACTGGCATAAATAAACTGTCTTGTTAACTAAAATGTGTTGAATCAAATGTTTCTTCTTTCAATTAATAATGTTTCAAGATATATGCATTCAGAGTTCAATGTTAAAAAGCGATATTCTCTTAGAACAGACTTATAATTAGATAATTCCACAATACTTACCATTGACTTTCATGGTGGACGATATCTTCCGCTAGTTAGCGTTTGAGAATTGTTCATGAGCGTTATACCGTTTTTGACTGGTTTCTGTATGATCAATCCATTTATAGGAAGTAAGTGAATATTTTTTTATTATATTATTATTATTATTACTATTCCTATTATTAGTAGTAGTAGTACTATTAGTATTAATACTTCTACTATTACTATTACTATAATTACCATTATTTCTATTACTATTACTATTATATTTCATTTATAATATGACTAGAGCTGATAAATTTTAATAATTAAAAGTGCAATTACTTAACATTTATACGTATCTAGAGACTGATGAAAATTAACACCGTGTTTCGTTTTTCTTTTGCTTAATCTTAATTATTAATCACTAAATACCTGTTAATCCGCGATTATGATCCTGAAACATAATTATCGCAAAACGTTTAAACGTTTGATTAGCACTTCCCAACAGATCAATAATCTCCATTAAGAGCCATTTAAGTTTTAGATGAAGTGTTGGTTTAATCAATTCTGCAGATGGATAAATGAATATTTCATTTTTAAAATTGTGAAATTCTTCTTTTCTTTTTTATTTCATGAAAAACTTGAAATGAATTTATTTCCCTTTATTAATATTATAAATAAATTATATTATTAAATTATAATTAAAATCGTAATTTTAAAATTATTTTTTCGAATAATTTTATTTAAATCAATTACAAAAACAAACGTCAAAAGAACTTACTTAAATTTCCATAAAGTTTTTTTTCATAAGCGACTTCGATAAAACAAAGATAATTTTTCTTATTTTTTCATTATTGATTTATGATGTTTTTGATATTGATTCGGGTAAAGTTATTTAAATTAATAAAATATATAATCATTTAAAAGGCTGACTAGAGAAATATAATTGAAACTCTCACTGAAACGGTCAATGTTAATTTTTTGGTATTAAATAATTGAAAAATAATAAAACAAAAGTCAATGAAGCCGATGATTGATTGTTTTCGTTTATTTCGTGGCCATCTCTTTTGGTGACCTCGGATTTTTTACAAATAATTAAATATATAAATAAAATTTTCCTTGTTAAATGGCTTTCATTAAGACAGACGTGATAGATGATTTGTCACCAGGATCATCTCTGGTTTTTTATGTTTTATGCCTTTGCTTGGAATGATAATTTTTTTAATTTAATAAATTTAACTTCCTAATAATATTAACAAACTCAGTCTTGGAATTTATTAAATAAAACAATTAGAAAAATTCATGCCTTGATTATATAACCAACTTCAGATGCGAATAATTGAGTTAAAGAAATTGATATCATAATTGATCCGATACATAGAAAGATGCAATATTCTTATGTTGGTCTATTTTATAA
>JBBMKC010244277.1:0-10705 GCA_037834085.1 Bipalium vagum
AAAAAATTAAAAATACACGTGTTTGTAAAAGTTATTTTTGTTTTACATCGGTTAGTCTTTTAGTGGCCACCCTGTATATATATATATTTATATTAGTAAGGGGTCTAATATTATGGAAAACACGATATTATAAAATTATATCATTAATTATCAAATTGCTGTTTTTTTAAAAAGTCTTGCCTATTATGTTTAAAATTAAAACATGATATTTATTCTAAATATGTTCTCGAGCTATGAACACGGCTTTCTCGTCTTAATGACAACTTGTTTATTCCAGTCGGGTTTGTGATAGAGTGTCATTGAGATCAGTAAAGGCTTTTTTTATAAAAGTTTGCTCGGAATTTCAGAGATATAATGCATGGTGTGGCTCTTATTTAAAAGAAATGATAGTTGGTGAATTTTACATTGTTATTTTCGTAATCTACAGCTCAAGGATAATAATTGAGGCAATTGCTCTTAGAGACAGGAAAGAATCTACAAATGGAATGACCAATGGAAGGTCAGGTTTTGATAAAATAATGTCTGAGTTTTCCTTGCTTGATGAGCCGCTGCAAAGTTTTGTAAAAATAACACTTTCTCTGAATTTGCTTTCGTCTATTTCTACAGTTTTCCCAAATCTGATATCATCAGACTACCTAGTGAAACCTGATCCATAAGTGAAAGAAACTGGGAATTTATTTATAAAAAAAATGATGAAATTGTTTGTTTTGCTTTTCGTTTCAATTTTCGGATGACCGAGATATATTTAAAAACATGCCTAATAGACACCCTCTAGTACATTAATGTTTATTGTGATATTCATAATTTTTCCGCAATCAGAATATTATAAATGACATTTATTAAATAACTAACGAAAATCGAGAACCGTTTCCTCATTTTTTAAAGCTGGAAACCTTCTCACCTTATTTCTTGTCTAAAATTATTAAAACAAAAATGTTAATAACAGATGTTTGTCCTATCGTTTTGAAATTAAATTGCTGGTCTAATACAAACAAAATTGAAAAAATAAAAAGAATAGTTTTGAAAATGAAAAGAAGATTGGGACAACTTAATTAGAGATATTCCATATGTACTTACCCATATATTCTGGGAAACAAAAACGAAGCGGTGATGTGAGAATTTTCTGTTCGAATAAATCTCTTTTGTTCAGAAAAAGAATCATACATGTTTCCTTGAATCCTGGGTTGTTACACATACTTTCAAACAAACGCAGAGATTCTGTCATTCTATTCTGTAAGAAACATCAAGTTATTATTATTATCGATTTTATTATTATTATTTATTAGGGTAGCAACAAAATAATTTCATATTTTGTATTGATTATTTTATATTAAAATTGAATAAAATTTAATCGTTATGTTATCATAATCAGAAAATTCGTTTCATTCATAGAAACACTGAATTTTTAAGAATTCAAAAAGAAAAATAACGCCATTGGTTAGTATCCAAAAAATTGTGTGTCGCGTGGAAAAATACTTTTCCATTATCAAATATAAAAACTTCTAATCAAAAAAATCCGATGTTATTATAAATTAAATGCAAGATCAAGCAGATAAAGGTGAATTTATTGGTTTCGAAAGAGATGACATTTTGGAGATTTTAAACTATGACAGAACTTACTATTCCAGAATTAATAGACAATCACACACTTGTCTAATGCTGAAACAAATAAAGAAAGGTCGAATAGTGCAAATAATAAAATGGAGAAAAAAATGACAATGAAATATTAAATTTAATTCAGCAGCTTAAGCATAAAATACAAGTTTCAGATTCTGACTCAATATATATATATTGTATAACCAACGAAAATAGCAAGCCAAAATTGATTTATTTTTTAAAATGTAAGCATGAGCTAAATTTTTTCGTTGTTATTATTGATTATTTTTAAAGGTTTCATCAAAATAAAAACATACTAATGTACCCACATTTGTCAATCTTTAAAGGTCTGGGACCGATCCCACCGGTTTGTATTATTTTCTAATCTTTATTTGTGTTATTTTTGTTTGCGTAATTTTTTTTGGAACTTACCTCTTACGCAAATCGAAGTCCATCTGCACTCTGTGAATCAAAAAAATCATAGACAGACATTCCAGAATAACAGAATGTATTTCTATGCAAAACGATAACTCCAGAAAATATGTTTTAATGATTACTGGACAACAATTGGTGAAAATAGATTTGGGAATTCTGTTGTATAGCTCAATATTGCCTCATCAGATTTTCACCTTTCCCGTCGCTGACACACTTCTTCATGGACAGTCTCTTATGGTAAAGAAGAATGTTAAAAGTCATTACAACAATTTCCAATTACAAAAAAAATTACTCAAAAAAAGATTGATTTACAAAAAAAAGATTATATTTTTTGTTGTTACTGAAATTTTATAAATCATTTTCACATAAAACCAGACATTACTTAGTTGCCAACCTAATATTATCAAAAATGAAAGGTTATTTATAATACGGTTTGTGACAGAATTATCAATCTAACCACATCGGGATCTTCACGCAGTGTCAAATCATATTCATTTAAAGCAACTATGAAGATGATTGCGTCAACTTTATCGAAGCAATGTAACCATTTCCTTCTCTCTGTCCGTTGTCCACCAACGTCTACCAGTCTGGAAATACCAATGGCTTATTAGCAAGACTATATAATATGATCTAACTTCATTTTGAGCTCATTAAATATAACTGTCGTTTCAATGATACCTGTAGTTTTAACACGAGTTCTTAATATGTCCTGATCGCTGGGAATATATGTTGGCTTGCCCAGTTTGTCGAGAGCATTTAGATAACTTTAACATAAAAAAAAGTCATTTAAATTAAAATTAATAATATTTATTTTGCCATATTAAAAGATCCTTTAATTGATTTTTCCTTAACCGCAGAACCTTGGTCATAAAATTCTCAATAAAATATTTTCAGATAATATATTTAAATATTAAAATATGAAAAATTAAATAAAATAATAAATATAATCTATTATTTAATTGTTGTTTACTGGTTAGGGTTTTAACGTTGTAAAACGTTGGATACTTGTACAGAAAACTGTGACAATTTGTGTGAAATAAAAAAAAGAAAAGTAAGAAAAAAATAAATAAAACCAGAGTTTAAAATAATTATTTTTGCCTAAGATGGAACAAGAGTTGTTCTTCTTTTCCTAAAAATATTATATAAAAAATAAAAAATTTAAAAAATAATAGAAAAAATTTTTTTTCAAAGAATTATTAAAGGCCAATGAAAAATGAAATAAATAACTTTATTAGAATATTATATATTATATAACAATGAAATATTTTTAGAGTAAAATAATTAAATTTTGACTAGTAATTTATATTATTGTTGTTTCTAATCTTAACCTTATTACTAGGGCATTTTTTTATTTTTTTAAAAAAATTACTTTGACTTTTGAATTTTTCGTAAATTAATAATAAAAGTAATCAGAATTTATTAAACATAATAATAATTTTACAAAATAATTAATTAATTTCTCCTTTGTCATTTTTGATGTGTGCGGTTTTGCATTATCTTAATAATAATGCCTCGAGAATTGAGCAGAGATGGTCTGGTAAGTTTCAATTTATCAAGTAGGTCATTTAATTTCCGTCAATAGACCTCACTGGTGATGGTTTCATCGATATTCAGGAGCCATATATTTATTATTCCTTTCATATCCAACCACACAAAGAGAAGAACTTTTTTATGATAAAGACCCATTTACGCTCAATGCGTAAAACCCATTTTGAATCATAACATGCAACTCTTTCCAGAAATAAGTCTAGATCATAGTGGGTGAGCAAAAACGTGCAAACTGTCACCCAATTCAAAAGTTGCTGTTATTCTAGAGCATATAGAATCCGCGACTTTTGTTAGTCTATTTTGGTCATCAATGTCTGACTATACAGGTCGACCCAATCTTGGCTTGTCTTGCATGTCGAAATCTTTGTTCCGAAGGTTCTTAAACCATTTTGCACATGTACTTAAACTAATATGTTCGATTAATGACATAGATAACCGTTCATAAGACTGTCTGGCATATAATCCACACTTAAAGACTTATGCGACAACCTAATAATATAATTTTTATGTAATAAGTTATTACTGAAAGAGATTCTTATTTTTATGAAATTTTGGTGTGGTCGCTGTTTGTTGAAAATTAATCGGAGATACCGGGATTCGAACCTGTGACCTTCACATGCTCATGGACTGCTCTGACCGCTGAGCTACATCTCCCGACTAATTTTCAATTTATCTCACAGTCGCCATATTGGCATCTATCAGTTTGCAATTCATAAGATAAGACATTTTTTATAATTTAAATAATATCAAGTCTTTATTGTTAAAGAGGTTATATCAAACCATGGAATTTTAATGTCAACATGAATTTTATAAAGAACCTTGAAACTTTAACATTATCGATTTATTAAATTTTATAATATAATAATCAATACATTATAATCAACGTTAATTGAATTCTATAATACTCAATACAATAATATTTAAACAAATCTAATATTGATGAAGCACCATAATACAAATCTAAATATGATTTTAACATTAAAAATTCCCATTTTCTGTTAAGCCTCCCAAAGATTTATTATTTATTTAATTATTCTAACATAATTAAATTTAGATTTTGGACATCCTGGAAAAGTAGTCCATAACCTTCTTTCTCTGCAAGAAATGATCGAAAATTACTTTGAAGTTCTAAAAATTATATATGAAGAATTATTATGTTTACATTGAGATAACCCGGTTTCCGGTTTACGAGTCAGATTTCTGATTGAATAAACCATCAAAACCACATGATATGAGCCGGAAATTCGAAAAGTTAGGTTAATTGTGACAAGAGCGTCAAAATGTAGAACCTAAATAGCCATAAATTCCACAAAAGAATATTTCTATTTTTTTGAGGATGTTGTCACAATATAGTCAGAAAAATGGTCCATGTGCTACTAATACTGTTAAAGAAATCATTTTTTCAGCAAGATGATCCACCCCAATTTGGATAAAACTCTCCATTTGCTGAACGATATACTATCAAATTGGTCATCAAATACCTCAGAACTGTTTCCATTGGAATTGTCCTTTCTAGACAATTACAGAATCTAAGTCACTGTCAAACATTAACAGACCATAAATTGTAAACTTCTCGAATGAAATAAACCAATTTTATGGATACATTAATCAAAGTCTGCACCGGTCGTCTCCAGCTATATTGAGCGACATTTTGGACAAATTTTATAAATCATCACTTTTCGGTATACTTTTGTAAATATGATTTCAAATGATCGTCATCTAGCTTACACAGAATGTTGTTGCAACTCATAAATGTCTTCGCAGTTTCGAAGTTAAATTAAGTAATTCACATTTCTTTAATTGAGATTACCCATACGCTCGCCAATCAATGTTTTTAGATTTTTTATGCTTTGCAATTCTTTACTCTTCAAGTGCTTGATTTTCTCAGTATATTCAGAAACAAATGCAGTTTTGTGTTTTCATCGATTTGTATTTCAATTTTGCAGATGTTCCAGCTCAGAACAGCTCTTCATCAAAATACCATCTTCATTAAACTTTTGGCAATACTTTTATCACTTATTTTGGAAGAGATAAATTTTTGTTTTGGTTAAATTAAATACACAATTTTAAACCGACCATTAAGTTTTATTTTAAATTATCAACGGGAATCGTATATTAAAACAAAATGAATATTATAGAAAATACAGTAAAACCTGTTACAGGTTTATGCAGAAATATATAGAAAAATATTCGATTGTTTCTATTTGAATGTGATCACATTTTAGTCAGCCTAAAAACTGTTTCAAGAATTTTAATTTACATGAATTATACCAGAAAGCAATTAGTCAGAGTTCCTGAAGAGAGAAATAATATAGTAAAAAACATTGTGGTTAGACAGCTTTATACGAGGGACATTGAGTACATGAAAACTGTAACTGGTTTTCTATTTTTATTCTAAATATCATCCTTTATGAGAAACATTATAGATCGGGATCATTTAAAAAATTGATTACCCAAGTACTCATGCATGACGACATCGATTTAAGTGATATTTTTCGCAACATAAAGCCTTGGCGAGACAATAATTCCGTGCCGTAATGTTTTATTGTTTTTATATGTACATTTCCACTCGTATATTTGTTATGAAATGTTTTTCTATATATTTTGAATATGTTTCTATATATTTCTGCATAACCCTGTAATTTGGGTACCTGGAAATTTGGTTAATAAAAATCAAATATTGACTTTTGTTTTCATGAACCCTCTATAATTTTGCCACCTATATTTTGGGCAAATATTTCGGTTCCAGTGGTGCCCACCATAGACATGCTTCACTATACAAGAAAATCGTTCAAAATTATTTTTTAAAAGGGGCTGATAAGTACAATATGTGCTAAAAATAAAAAGGTGCAGCACACAAAACTCCCATCTAGTTATCATACTAGAAGCTTTTCTTACTGTTTATAGAAATAAAAGTATTAAACTCTTTCTTTTTTTCTTTCTTTTAGTTTAATAAAGTAATAAAATCAAGTCTTGAACTTATTTTTTTCTTAAAACCAAAAGTTAACAACGAAATGAATTTATGGTATGATATAAAAATCACTGTTTTCCATGGTCACAATGCATAAAAATACGAAAAGGTAACGGTTTGTTTTGAAAAACGACTTACTATTCTGCAGAATCAGCAAGTTGATACTCTCTGGATCTATGAAAACATTCTTGAACCCCTTCATCTTTCCAGAGTCTCATCATTGCCTGACATAGAACCTCATTCATTGGACCATTTGATTCAATTGTTCCTGCAAGTTGTAATAAGGTTTGAGCATCATTCTAATGAGTTCTAAACAATGTGAAATTAATTCCATTGAGATATCTACCAATCTTTCTGGATCAGAAACATCAATATTTAATTTGGCCATTGCTCTGATTATGACAATAAGACCTTGAATTGTATTGCTGAATATAATTGATCGGAAGCCTATCCGATCTGCTTGGCTATATCCGTTATCGTTGATTATTCTACGAATAAAGATAATAAAAGATGTATTAATATAAAATATTGGTATAACAGACGTACCCTTATTTACAAAAGTAATCATTTTATATAAATAAATATTTTATTTACTAGAGAAACTTTTTTTAATGAAAAAATTACAATCTAATGGTTTTTCTTAATATTTTTTTGTTTTTTACGAGTAATTATTGGTTTAAAAAAATCTCGAAAAACAAAAAATTTTGAATAAATTATATCTATATTTTCTTTATGATCTAATGCAGGGATTTTACATCGCTTCTAAAACATATATCTGAGTAAATTACTTCACCTAAATTATTTTTGCTTAATTTTTGGCTTTCTTTTTAAATTATCCAATTATAGAATAAACATACCAAAACCTGTTTTGCAGAAGTCAATATATTGACAAAATGAATTAATTGAAAAATTAAGTTTTGTTTAAATATTTAAATTATATATATATACCATAATTGGTAATATTATTTGAAAAGTAAGTTGTAGGAATATGTTGAATAATGAGAATACGGTATTTAAAAACTCGAATATGGTATAGACGCTTATTCAATTAAGAGTACTATCAACAAAAAAGACCATATTTTAGAGAAAGTAAATGAATGTGTAGGTTATCCTCAGTTAAGATATACCTCAATTTCGAAAAATAATGATAATCACAGTAAAAATCTCAATTGTTTTTGATTTTTTATAATACAAAAATAAAAATAATTTTTTTTGTTTCAATCTGTTTTTGGCGATATTAACGAAAAACAAAAAGCCAGTCAGGTAGACTGTTTTTCCAAAAAAATTTTAAATAATATTAAATTTAAAATAATTTTCTGGTACGAACAACCAAGTTGAATTTTTAAATTTGGTTATTCAAATTTGTATGATATATTAAGATTTTTTGTTTAAATTCCGTAAGGTTTATTTTAGAAAATTAAAAATTCAATTGTAGATTTAGACATATTTTGATCTTAAACTCACAAAGAGAACGTTGTCATAATTATATGAAGGGTATTTAGATCACTAGAATTTTAATTTTAAAGTCCTATTCAAATTTTAAAATTTAGCAATAATGTCGGGTTCGCCACAGGCACGACCACTAAAAGTCAATAATAATAATAATAAAATTAATTAAAAGAATAATATTAATTAATTAATTATTAATAATAATTTAAAAATAACAATTTTCTCTTCACCGAGTTAATAATTAATAATTTATAGAAATGATTATGAAGAAGCTCTCGTCGTTGAGATAATTGTAACATAATTTAAGACTTTTTAGGCTATCGGAGAAAATAGCCTTCCAAAGTAGGGATTGGTGGATGTAGACCAATCTCTATTTCTATATAAGGTGAGGAATTAATTTGAGAAATTTGCCGAAGTTATAGATAGTTTTCGATTAACGATTTTTGATCACGTGAGAATTTTTATTTGGAAATTTAGAAGATTGTTATTTTGTTGGACGACTATATTTTGTGTATGTACTACAGTTTTCAGACGATAATAATGAAACAAGATTTTTCAATAGATCTCGCCGAGTTAGGGAACCCTTAGATGACCGTAAAAACTCAGGGACCTATTGACCGCTCGGGTGAGACCTTACTTTTAAAACGTGTTCTAAAGCAATATAAAGTCTCAATTCACTGATTCCGAGATAAAACTCTGTTCCACTAATTTTAAACTTGATCAATGGTGACGCTTACGTCTATAGTTTCTCTTTTGTTTTAAAAACGGCCGATCACACATTTTAATCAGTCTACATATTATTGCATTCTAATATCCTCCAACTTCTTAAAATAACCGCCTTACATAAATTCCAGTCCCTCCGTTATATACTAATAAAAATATTTTTTAAAAAATACTAATAATGATAATCGATAATAATAATAATAATAATAATAATAATAATAATAATAATAATAATAATAATAATAATAATCAAATAGATCCCAATCATTCCATAGTATTTTTTCATTGATAAAAAGTTTATTGTTCCCTGACAGTCGTAACAGTTCCCGATTTAAAGCCTAAAATGTAGTTCCAGGCTTAGAATGAATGATAATAAAATGAAACTCAAATTTTCACGATAATAATAACCTTAGTCCGACTGCTGGTCGATTGGATGATGACCTTAATGTAAGCAAAACTATGTTTAATTACCACATATAATTTGAACCTTGAACATGATTAATTAGAATGATCCAGATGGAAAATGTTTATTGGAGGATTTTATGAAATATTTAACATTGCGGTTTTGGATGACTTTATTAAAACAAAACATTTTTTCTTTCAAAATTCTTAGTCTAAATAATTTTTTCATGGTACTCCCAAACGATTTTTTACATGCTAAAGCATCTCCTTAATGAACATGATTCTCTGATTTTCGTAACCGCGTTAAACATCGTTCTTTTACAAAATGTAATCGATCAAATGACGTCATTGCTTTTATAAATATTCACTGTACTTTTCGCTTGATACTTTCATTCGCTGATATCAATATCTATTCCAATCAGAGGCCAACGATTAGTCTGTTTAACATGTGTCATTGTAATGCCGATACAGTCTCTTGAAGACATGGAAAATGGCCACACCACCTTAGGACGCTAAATCAGCACTATTGGATGGGTGGGACATTAAATAAAATAGGCAATTATTTTAAGTACTGCATAGCAAGTGACTTTATCATTGTTAAGGTGGAGTGGACACCTTGAGTAACTTTTCCATCATCCAAGAGACTTTGGGCAAACAAAATATGAATTGATTCTCAGCCAACTGAACAACATTATAGTCTGGTTGAATGATTACAACATGATTCAATTCAGAATAAATTTTTAAAGACTTATCTAAGTCGAGTTACCTCGGTAGTACCACTTTCCCTGGAGAAACCAAATCAGTGGAATAGCGTTTTTTGTGATTCTTTTGAATTTATCATTGACAAACCACCAGTGACAATATCAAATATTTCGAGGTTCAATAACTGCATTGTTGGACAATGCAGTTCCCAATGGACTCTTAATTCTTTATAAGTATATGGCATATTACGTTGTATCACGTTGCCATGAATTCAATAATATGCAATATCCACTAGAAACAAATCTTTTTCACACTTCAGTGATCATTCCTAATGAGATGTATTGTGATTCGACAATTAATTATATCATTTGACGGTTTAAGAATAATTCTTTCAATCTTTCATTAGTGCGCAGATTGCAATCCTTAAGCCACTCATAAACTGTATTGTCGACGGTAATAGTCACCAAATGCCAATTATAAAGTATTCAGGAGTACATCTTTCTAAACATCAAAGAGAATCATGAAACAAAGATTGAGCTCCGGCGTCTTCTATGACATCTTAAAACTGAAATGATTATTTCAACAAATCAAATTTTTTACTGATACTTTTTTCCCATACTTTGGTGAAAAGTTCTAATCATTATCTTTTCCTCATTCTCATTACCAAAATTTTTTTAACTGACTTTCGACTCTTCAAAAATAATATAATATATATTATATATAATAATTATGATAATTAATTAAATATAAGTATATAAATGTAAATAAAACTATATTAAATTAAATATTGAAACTTTACTATTGTTTCTTTATGATCATCAGTTATTATTATTATTATTATTATTATTATTATTATTATTATTATTATTATTATTATTA
>JBBMKC010244287.1:0-10704 GCA_037834085.1 Bipalium vagum
TTAAATAAAGTGTCTCTTTTATTAATTTTTAAAAAAGATATTCTAAAATTAAATTAATATTTTAAAATTAACCAATATATTACAATAATGAATATTCGAATATCGAATTTTAAAAAAGGACACTATAAAAATTTAAAAATTCAAAAATATGTTCAAATACTCACAGTACCAATGTGCCAGACAGGCCATTCGTTATTCTCACAGAATCTGGAACCACTTTACCAAAATGTAATAACCAGGCTTATCAAATACTCACTATTAGAAATTTTTTTTAAATAACACTTTATTTTGTGTGTTGAAGTTCCGTTTTTGTTTTTGTGTGTCACTGATTTCTGTCGGATTGGCTCCATAGACCTTGACCAACTACCGCTGAGACGCAAGGGAGCTTGTGGTAGGTCTAGGATCCAAGTCAAATTCCATTTGGTGAAACCGTTAATATATTTTTTGTTAATCATTTAACGTATTATTAATATAATCAGATCAGTTTTTAAATAAAATTCTACGATACCTGAGGTTTTATGGTAATGGTTTTAACGAATTTGGAATAATTGATTGTTGAATCGAATTCTGAGAGAATAATTAAAGGTGTGAACAAAATACGTGGGGCGTTTTATGAATGAGTAACAGTATTTGCGGATACGGTTAGGGAAGGTGTTGACTAATTGACTTAATGCTTTTTCGTGATTCCACTAATTAATCCAATAGAATTTTTTCTTGATTGCTCTTACATTATGACAAAATGTTAACAAATGAATTTTCTTTGTCGACAGCTAATACTATCTTTGTAATTATTTTTTTTCTTTTTTCGTCAGTTTTCGAAGTCCCAAAAATACAAATAAAATGAGCCTCCTGTCATGAAAGTTCTCGTTTGTTTCGTCAGCCAACGAATATATATAAAGAGAGAAAGAGAGAGCTCTCAAAGTTTGAAGACAAAAATAAAATATGATTAAAGATTATTATTATTATTTGAAAAAAGTCCAGTTTGTGTGGCTGTAATGATAGGAAAGTATTTTTGTGACAAAATATTTCGTTTATCTCTTTATATCAGAAAATTATAGAAAAGGTCTATCAATCAACTTTGCTTAAAGATACTTATATTCCTTGGAGCTCGATAAACCATAACTAATCAAGAAAGGAATTTGTTATTGAACCAGGAACCAGCAACGTTCCTAAAAGGGATGAGATCACTTCAATTTTTCTTGGCTTTATCATTCTTATTATTGATGATAAATACTTAAGTTTCGTTCTTATTTGATTTTAATACTAATTATTCTTATTTATTTACGTTTATCGATATCACCATTGCTTTATTAATATTCTTAAGATCATCACTATAAAGGGTGAGCCAAAGGTTACGAAATAGTGACATACAAACCACTCATTACACTCATCTGTGAATCTAACAACTCCTGTGATTAATGTTTAGATTTTTAATATATATTAATTAATATTATAGATATTTTCGAGACCGTTTGCGTAGTTTGAAATTTTTGAGTATTATTTCATTT
Source organism: Bipalium vagum (assembly GCA_037834085.1). Taxonomy (NCBI): domain Eukaryota; kingdom Metazoa; phylum Platyhelminthes; order Tricladida; family Geoplanidae; genus Bipalium; species Bipalium vagum. Next base: position 1,509 of record JBBMKC010244287.1, read on the forward strand.
CAATATAACTTTTATCTTAAAATTGGAAAAAAAGTTCAGCAACTGAACAGAATCTAGGTTGTCTAAACATTTTATAAAACTTCAAATGAATCAAATGAATTTATTTGAACAGAAATTTCAAAGAAATATCAAGCATGATATTGTTTCTAAACATATTATTGAAGATATCAGTTATACAGACGACTTGCCATGATCTAGAGGACCTAATCTGTCAATACAAAAAATTTAACCCCTACAAAGTCAACAAGGCGTACATTGGTGGAAGTAAACATTTCCTGAAGCTTTTTGTCAAGTTGAGTTCTGCTAAGCCTTTCTTAATAAAGATAATAAATCACATTTTTGAGGAAAGAGACGGCATCCCATCTCATTATGGAAACGTGGTTCGTAATTAGTTGACTGACACTTTTGGTAATCGTTGGATAGATTGGTGAGGTTTGAGTTCTTTGGGGAGTTTATAAAGAACCTCTGTATAGTACTAAACAAGTTCATTGGAAGAACTGAAAGAAGTAATAACCAACGCTTTTCATTTAATTACTCGGAAGCTTTGTCACAAAATGTGTTTATCGATCAAAAATGTGGTCGTCAAGAAAATTTATCATGAAAAATTTATTTGTTAAAAATATCTTATTAGTAGATACTTATCAGGCCTTATCAGAAAGTGACGAAGACCCTGCAAATGACCATTTCTAAAAAAATTTTAAAAAGGCAGCTAATAATGTCAGGTACAAAACAGCAGCAAATTTTCAGGTTTGCTTATTTGAGTGGTTGACAGTCAACCGTTTTGGTATTATAAAACGCTCATTATTCTAAGATTTAGCAGCATGAACTAAAGCTCTATCCAGATAAATTTGTAAATTCAATTTTTGTTCTCTATATCCGTGGACTTCCGAATCAAGATTCAATGATGTTCTGGCCGAACTTAACTACTTCTCACTATGCGAAAGAAACAATAGATCTGTTACAGCATCAGAAGATTCTTTATGTTAAGAAATTGAAACAATTTTTGTCATTGCTTAAATCACGTGTATATGTGCGATAAATGAGAACCACAAAAAGAACAATCAACTCAAACGTTAGATATGTAGTGTTAAAAATTGTTATCACAATTCTACTTTGCGATTTTCATTGCATGATACAGAAACTGAAAATTGTTGTCAAATATGGACTATTATCGGTTTAGTGTGTAGCATTTTAATTTTGGTTAGATATATTATACTTATCTTAAGTTTAAAATATTTGGAATATATTTTGTTTTAAAATAAATTGTGCACACTCCCAACCCTAAAACCAGAATCATCCACAATTCTACAATCCAACCAGCAAAGACGAAGAAGAAAGTCAACCCAAAATCAAATGACGCAAGCAAATCAAGTTATAGACTTAACCAACGATTAACTTCACATTTAATGATTGTATTGAAACATTTTATTCTCTTTAATGTAATAAACCATTTCAATGTGTTGTGTAATAAAGCATTTTATCTTTATGATTTGATTTTTACTGATGTCAAACATTGTCATACGCTTTAGTTGTAATGATTTGAAATTATTAAAAAACATATATTGTATGCTTATATTTGGCTTCAAAACTATAGTGTAGTAAAAATAATATCAATAATAAACTCTAACAAACTTCTAATAAAATAATAACATAGAAATAATAATAATCGCATGTTAATAATTAATTTAAAAAGTGATGAATAATGAATATAATTAATAACGAAAAATTAGGCTGGTAACTATAAAAAAATGTAATGAAAGTGAAAAAATAACTAATAATAAAAAAGCTACAATAAATAACAATTTCTACGTGTTTATTTTAATTTGTATACATAAAGCAAATTTACTATAGCTAAAAATACAAAATAAATAAGATCTTTAGAAACTATACTATAAAGCAGTCGCTAAACGGTTACAGTAGATTAGATCAATCGCTATTTAGTAAGTTATACACTACTTAAAATGATTTTTTTTGAAATTCTTCCTTAATCATTGAGATCTAACAGAAGATAACTTAAATAAAAAGTTAATAAGATTTATAAATGTTTATTTTTAAGATCTTCTATCGATTCTAATAACCAAATTTTATTCATTCTAAATGTTATTATCATATTTGTCCCTAAACGCTAAAATTTAGAATGAACTGTTAAATTAAATTAAAATAAGTTAAGCACAAGAGGTAAAGTAGAAGTTCGCTCTGGAAAATTGTGCAAGAGTTTACTTACAAAGCTTTTAGAAGATTTTGCAGAAAGTTTAATATTGACAACGATTTTGGAAAGAAGATTCTAAAGATTGCTAACGATGATTTTGCAGTGTTAATTATCAACGAATGTAAGCTTTATTTGACAGTCATCAGAACGAACATAACTCGTAAATCATTTATCCGACCAATATTAAACCTTTTACGCTTTTTATGCTTCATTCTTTATTTGTAATTTTAGTGGATTTTCTTTTAGTTGTTATTGGATTTTTAAAAGACAGAATGAGTACAAAACAATATTAGAAAATGTTAAGTGTTCATTTATTAAAAAATTATAGAAAACTTTCTTAGAACGACTAGATCGATTTTAAAATAAGATAATGCTCCTCCAACCAATGTGTTACTTAAAAAATATTTTATAAAAAATTATGAATTTTCAGAGGATAATCAGAAGACGATTAATATTTTTAGATATATACTAAATAACAATTAACTACTCAATAATGTATAAAAGGGCTATGATTTTTAAAGGCAAACCGCCAAAATAACTATTTGTTGGTAAAACTAGTCAAACCCGATATTTTGCAATACCATCAATTTAACGTTAATATTGATAAAATACTTTTGTTTTAATAAGTGTCAGTTTAAAATATTTAATTACTTAAGTAGAATTTAATGAAAATAGTTTACAGAAATACAAAATATTGGTTACATTTATTATGCTAAATCCATGCTTCGATTATTAATAATAAATAACTTTACAATATCTGTCATGTTGAGAAGATATACAATCTAGGCGAAGGTATACGAACATTACAGCGCCACCTGCAAACACAAAGCCACATTGCATCATCTGGATCAAAACTAATGCATACAAGACTTGTGATTTCTAGTTCTAATGGAGATAATGATTATTTTCATACTGATTTTATTAAACTGCTAATAAATTGAATATTCCGCTACATCAAATTGATGACGAAATCAAAGGTTTATCAATAAATATACTGGACATAGTCTATTTATTGCAAACCATTATTGTAAAAATTTGTAGACAAACTATATCAAGAACATTTAAGTAAAATTAAAAGGAAATTGAAGATAAAGGTATATTTTTAATGTTTCAGGAAAATCTATTTTACACATTTTAATCGGTGTTCGCTCTTCTCGAAAAAAAGTGCCAGGCTTATTTTAAAAAATCTGAAATATTGAAAACAAATGCGAATAATATTAACATTAAAATATTGTCAGTTTTAAATAGTATATTTAATAGAAATACTGAAAGTTTTATGCATTTACGATTACTTATTTCAAACGGTACTCCTTGTGTGATTAAAGTTTGGAAAATGTTAAAAGAAATAATTCCAAATTTTTTACATTTTTTGTGTGTTACAACAAACATAACATATGCGAGGCAATACGCCAAAAACCACATATCTTGAGTGCAATTGTAGAGACTCAGAAAGAATTAACAATTTTGGATGATCTATACAAATGATTTTACAATATATTTTTATAAAACATTCTGTATGATTATAACACAATTTTTATTTTGTGTTTACTCATGTAAAATAAAAACCTCGGAGAAAATTATCCTAACCATTATAAATATTATTATTATCCATTATCTCCAAAAAAATAGAAAGAGTCAAGTTACTATAAAGAATTTAAGATAAAAATAAATTTAAAGAAACAAAAAGTAATTAAAATCCTAAGAAAGAAAGAAAACAAGTTTAAAAATAAATTAACCCCATTTTAAAGAATATATAAAGTCGATGCAAAATTGACCAAATCACAAAAGAATTTTATTTCGTCAATAAGACAAAACGAGTTTAAATATCAAAGAATATCCAAGTCAAACAAATCAAAGAAGTCTAAAATTCGTATAAATAAGCCTCGATTTTGAAAGTATCAGACGAAGAATTTGACTATTTCGTTTAAAGTAATTTTTAGATATATCATTATTAACTTTATTCTTGGAAATTTTATATAAGACTGCACAAATTAACTATTTAAAATTCAGTCTCCTAATAATCACTAGTACTTAGAAACTAATATTATTGATCTTTTTTATTCACATTTTGTTTTTCTTCCTTTTTTGTTTACAATTTACACAGCGGTTATGGTTGATAAATTGTCTCAGGGCTTTTCACAGATTACAAAGTGACTGAAAGGATTTTCAGATTCTCATTAAAATCAATTTTCATTATCAATTTTTGCCAATAAACACATGTTATAGATCGATTTGGTTTTTACTTTGAATTTTTATTGAAGTTTATTTGTTTCGAAATACACACTATAAATCCTTCTGATTTGCAATTATTTTTTTTAAGTTGCCTACAGACCAAATTTGATATTTTTAATCCTATAAAGTCATTTCTTTCTAGAAGGAACTTAACACCATGGTTGCTTTTATAAAAAGAATTTTAGCCAAGAATTCTGTAAATAAAAAAGTTATTTTTACAAATTTTAAAACTGTACTTAATTTACCAATTATAACTAGATTGGGGACCTAGCTAGTCTTTTTAAAATTTATTTTTGATAATTTTTATGGTATCAGGGAATTCATTTCAAGCTTATCAAAAGACAGCTATGATGCTGAATTTAATAAAAATGATTTAATTAGTACAGTATTCCTACAATAATCCATATTGCATAGTAAAAATTAATTATTGAACAGGTCTCAAGATGTAATTTTTTCTTTTTCATTTCTACAACCTTATCTTAAGAGAAACATGGATATAGATATTATTAAATTAAATATTATTTTGTAATTAATAACATTTTAATTACCTAACATTTGAATTTTTTATTTAATTAATTAACTTTTATAATTTAATATTTAAATTAAATGTATTTTTTCAGAAAACTCACGGATGATGACATAAATAACTAGACATGTGATTGATGAGTCATTATTTTATCATTATTCAATCATATCATTTTTAATTTTCGGAAATAGGTTAATGGTTTTAATCACTTGAATAAGCAGGAGTTGAAAGATAAAGAAATTATCAAAACAGAGATCTAGACCTTTCTTTCCTCAAAAAACCTGAAATTACTTGTATTTAATCCGATGAAGAATACATTATTGATTGACATTCAAGAACTTTGTAATTGTATCCTATTTAAATATATAATTTAAAACCAAATTGGTTGCGCTTTACTTTGTGGTACAATTTGTAAAACCATTACGTAATCAGCATGTAATTTTATTTTTGTACCACATAAATTTTAATGACATTATAAATTAAATTGTACCATATAAAATTTATTATTTTGTTTTAATAAAAAAAACAAGGTAGAGTTTTATATTTTTTAATTAGTATTAATTAGTATTAATAAATTTTTTTGTATTTAGTGAATTATTGGAACCCTGCCAGAATCAACAAAACCTTTGATAATGAAGTAGATTCCGTCAGATGGTCAATGGGTAACGGCATGTTACCCAACATGAAAATATGCCCATTTAAGGGTCACGGAGAGATGAAATTACAGATCTCTCATGGCCATGGTATATTTATCTGCCGGAAAAAACCACGTGGAAACATATGCGTTTCGCTAACGAAAGGGACTTGGTTTGAAAAGACCAGAATTCCCATTTGCAAGATCTATAAGTAATAATGTTTAATTATATTTAGAATTATGTATGGTTTCGTAAATGACAATTCATACGAGAAGATTATCAATAGTGTCAAAGACGAAACGAAGATGAAAGAAGAGCAAAAGCAAATATCCACAAAAACAATTTGCAATTGGTAAATTATTTTTATTATTATTATGTATTATTATATATTGTATTTTTAGGTTCAACTACTGCCGAGAATTGATTATTGATAATCATTTTCAAAAGCAGAGTGCTCGTGGAAAAATCGGTTGGCCTGGAGTAATCGTTCAGGTTGATGAATCCCTGCTTGGTCAACCCAAATACCATAAAGGAAGAAACATAAAAGGCCACTGGATATTAGGGATGGTTGCTGATGGCAGCAATGATCTTCGTCTTGTTTTAATCGACAACAAACGAGATTCGGACCACATAATCCCTAATATGATGGAACATGTAGCGCAAGGTTTAATAATCCGCACCGATTATTGGAAAGCCTGTGATTGCCTTCACAAATTTGGAAATAAACATGAGAAAGTCAATCATAGTGATAAGAAGCACCCTTTCAAAAGTATTTTATTTTTTTATTTTCTACACTCATTTTCATAATTTATTTTTTAGACGCTGAAGGGATTCACACAAACAGGATTGAATCAATGTGGCGGCCGATGAAGAATTGGTTTCGGAAACGACAGCCGAATGAAGAGGCATTTGAGCCCACTTTATGAGAATATCTCGCCAGACGGGAATGGCGCTTAGATGGCCTCGATGGCTTTGAGGAGCTGCTGAAATATATACGGGAATGTTATAAAATATAATAAATTTTGGTAGATTAAATATTCGTTGTTTCTAATTTTTATTATTGTGTTTTCCTATTGTGTTTAATTATATTTTGTATTTAATTATAATTATTTAATATTTTGTACCACTTATGTGACCATATTTTAGATTTTATGATTACTCAATTTATTACACAAGGTATAATTTTACAAATTGTACCACGAAGTAAAGCGCAACCACGAAATTATAATTTCCTTAAACCAATATATACGAGAACTAAAAATTTAGAGGGCTTGGCACCTAATTTTTAAATTTCGTCACAAATTTTTAAATTAATCATCTCATTTATATTTTAAATATTTAAGATACATTTTTCACTATACGAAGTATAACAAAATAACTTTTGTATTTACATGACAACTATATCATTGCTTACAGATTACATCTCCAAACGAAACTAGGAAATTAATCGTTCAATCATTTTTCTATAAACACACAAGGAAACAAATCGCGTCTGATAAATATTAAATATACTATGTGAGCCATTAACAAAGTAATTTCATTTTGATCAAGATTTAAAAATGTATATATCTTTAAAAACACGAAAGTTTAATCAACAACTAGTGACCTTCATCCATCTGCTTATCAACTTATTTATCATTTTTTCAAAAAAGATTTTGTCTGAGGAGATAAGTACTCAAGCAAGGTGTTTTTCACATCCTCATAAGACTTAAATTTTCTATTTTTAAATTAATGTAATGATCTGAGGTGAAAATCAGACAGAGAATGTGAGTAAGCAAAATGAGTATAAATCTCCTACCACAGCTCCTTCATTTTTTCTCTAGTTATCCTTGAAACATGAGGTCTAGCATTGTCATGAAGAAGGATTTCATTTTTTCTATTGAGAAGGACTGGATGTTTTTCTCCAGTGGCTGCCTTCATTACTTCAAGCTGATCATAATAATGTTATGATTAGCTTGCAGGATGTTTTCCCAGGGTTTATCGTATTTCAAAGTGAACCATACCATTAATAATCTACTAAACACGTGTGATTTTTTCATTCAAATTTTGATGGGGAAAACCATTGATTTCTCAAAACTATGTTATCATGTATGATCCATTTCTCATCCACCGTTATGAAGCAGTCAAAAAATGGTTCCTTTTCACTTCTGTTTAAATTATCCATATCGAAGACCTTAGAGATTTGTTCGACTCACTGAGATTATAAGTCTCTCATTTACCGCTATACTATTTTTCATACAGAAACTGCCCAATAAATTCTAAGAGCCGTTGAACTGCTGATTTGATATCTGTCCTTTACGAAAATACCTCAAATTTCTAAGTAAGATCTTCTTCCACAACGGCTCGAAATTCATTTGATTAAATTGAAAAGAACTACCACTTTCGGGGCATTTGGATGTTCACAATTTCCTCTCTGAAATCTGTTAAACCATCGTTGACACTTACGAACGTCTAAGGAATCTGGGTCGATCTCGTTAAATCATGCAGTTGATGTCCTTGCATTAAGACCACAATTATACTGAAACAGTATATAATTTCTTATGTGGTCCTCTTCGATTTAACTTTTTTTTACCTGCATTCCCCTAATTTTTTTCTGAATTTTAAATTCCTCAAAATAATGGATTAATGAATTTTAGATTTCATAGATAACAAAAATAACTAGTTATTAGTAATGATTAAATTAGGAATTAATTCCCATCTTCTTTTTAATGAAAATAATGTCGTCTATTTAAAAGTAACAAAATATTTATTTCAGTCAGAATATTTTCAGTTGGCAGCTACAACTTTTGACCATCTTTCGAGTAAAAAATGGATTCCGCGGTAAAAGAAATCTTGATCCTTTGAAGCAATCCATTGATCCATCCATTTTTGACATCTTCCTAGGAATTGAACGCCTATCCAGCAAGAGAATGCTGCATGTATCGACGCTGTCTGGTAAGTACGATGGGCGAGGTAAAACTTCCCAGCCAAGTCCTTTCAGTGTTTCTTTAACTGGTTTTGCAAGATGTGTACTGCGTTATCGTGTTACCTTGTAAGTAGCATTTCGCAAACACTTTTGCGATTTTCATTCTACCTATCGGTTAAATCATATGGTATCCATTTACCACACTTTTGGATCATTCCCAATGCATACATCCGTTTACAAGCAGTTGAACTGTCAACATTCAATGTCTGTGCTATTTCTTCGTGCGTTTGGCATGGGTCTTCTTTGATAACTCCTCGTAAATCATCATCTTCGAACTTCTTTGGTTGTGCTGGACGTTCTTTGCCTTCTCCGCTAAAGTTGCCTGTCTTAAATCGTCGATACCATTCTCGGTTTCTTGGTTCTGACAGGGCATATTCACCGTAACCTTTTATCATTGATTTATAGACTTCGGCTGCTGATTTCTTTAAATTATAGCAAAATAGCAATTATTCGAGCAAATTCTGTTTTATTGATCTATGGTTGTTCATTTTTGCTAAAATGAATAAACTACTTATTCAGTTAAAACAAATAATAATTATTGATATCTTATAGATACCAGGTTGAGTCAAAAGTCATTAGCGTTTTTATTCAATATATTCAATTACAAGAATAACAAAAAAAATCACAAT
>JBBMKC010244297.1:0-10704 GCA_037834085.1 Bipalium vagum
TTATTTTATTATTATTATTATTATTCTTATTATTGTATTATTATTTTATTTCTGACCCTTTTGCGGTCTTCATAATTAATTGATAATAATGATAACCAATCTAGACTCTATTTCGGTCTCTAACATATGCTTTTTCAAGGGTTTACAGGGATGTGTCCTTGGCTAACCCACAAAATTATTCCAAAAAGCCTCTCGTCGTCGGGATTTTGATATATTAGGCTAATGGATTTTCTGACAGTCGTTTCCATATGTCTTGTCATGGGGACTGTAAGCTTCAATTAGTTTTTTTTGTTTGATCAAACTCTATCTCAACGCCGAGATAGAGTTGGATTAATGGCTATTTGTGAAAATTAGCCGTCTCAAAGCGTATGAATTAGTGGTCGTAGACCAATCTCTAAGACTATATAAGGAGACGGCTATTTCCAGAATATTCCAAAAAAAATAAGATGAGTTTTATATTATCATTATTACGTGGAAGAAGATTGTCATTGTCTATAAATAAAAAATTTATAAAAGAAATAAAGGACTCAGGACTGGGAAAGCAAAAAAAATACGCGAATATATCTTTCAGCCACAATAATAACTTAGAACAAATGTATAGGCCAATGAACGCTGGAGAATTCAGAAACTTAATAAGAAATCTTCCAATACTGCTGGACATTTGGAAAGGCTCGAACAATAATAGAGTAAAAACCGTTAAAATCAACAAGGTTTTGAATAAAAACAGGAGAGCAATTGAAATAGCTAATGTCAAAGGTTTAAGAAAAATTGTCTTCAAGGATAAGAAATATCAGCTAATCATTGAAAATGAAAATAGTGATTGGCACAACAACCAGTTTATTAGAGAGGAGAGCTGCAGTATTAATTACTTGGCAGATATTACCAAATCTGGTATGATATCCAAAAATATATGTCGTAACAAATTTATACCCATGCCCACATATATGCAAAAGTTACTTCTCCTAACTTGTTCCGAATTAGCTGAAGCCAGTATAACGGAAGATAATGCAGAGAGAAGAACCAAAGTAAAAAAGGTGCTCAAGAATATAAGAGACAAGAACAAGATTTCAGAATTTATGAAATCATTAAATATTAAATATCAGGACAACCAACTTGTTTGCATAGACTTCAATTGTGAGGAAAAAAGCAATGATGGTTTCTCATACAAGAAACTAGAAAGTGCTGAGATACAAATGGTCCCTAAAAGATACCCTGAAATTGGAGAAAACATATTCATTGGCACTCCAAAAGAAGATTTGAGCATATTTATCGAGAAATTAAAAACGGAGAACCTGTTTCCAAAAGAAATCTGCTTTTTAAATGGCTCATTTCAGAAGCTTGACAAAAAATTGAGATCGATTGAAAATGAAAAGTTAAAAGATGATGTACTCTTCAGGATTGAGAATATTGATATAAATTATATCCTAAGCATAGATCCAGAACTAAAAAAAACTGGCAGAATTAAATGACAACAATATAAAGACTTATGAAATCATGTGTCATTTAAATTGTCAATACCTGCGTAAATGACTTCCAGCCATGCGAAGCCTGACATGGAAAAAACAGGATGTTAACTTTCTGAGGAATATTGCCTTTGTGAAATCGGTGTATATCGTTGAAAATATGAAAGACCTAAACGAAAAAAATCTCCAAAGCTGGGCAACGAAAACTATAAATAGACTTCCTTTGGATTCTTCTTTAAAAGAAACGTTGAATAGTGTTATCTCACAAAACCTGATATTTAAAATAATCGGGATCTTTAATAGAATATCGGCAAAACCGAAAAATGAGCAAAGAGATACTATTCTTACTATGAAGGAAATGATACTCGATAAGAAGACAGAGAATCGTGATATATTAGAAGCCAGAAGATTCTTACTCGACCGAATAAATAAAAAAGAAAAGTCGCTCAGGAGACAAAAGAACTACTGAATTCCAAAAGACTTATATGCATGGAAAAAACTGAAATCTGTTGAAATGAAATTATTGAGATGATAATGAAAGAATGAGGAAAATTACGGAATGATGAATCTACAGCAATAACTGATAAAAATATTCCTATTTTCATAATAGACCACAAATCTTATCAGGGCTGTAAAATGAATTCGTTAACCAGTGGTGTGAAGAATGCATCACTGCCAGAGATATCAAGCGAGAAACTAGAGTGCCCAAAGACTGGGCAAAACGTAAGGGTGATACCTACTGCATATTCTCAAACATCTCTTGAAGATGCCAATAATTGTGGAAAAAAAAACTTTACCATGGACTACAATAAATTACCAATTAAAGGAGCTGGAAACCCAGAATCGGTTGCAATACACTTCAGAGCAATCTCATTAGAAACATCAAGCATAGGTTGCGCATCATCGGAATGTAATAAAATTATGAATATCCTTGAGCACAACGATAAAATATTTAAAGTGCACTACTTGACCGATCACGGAATCGATCTGCCTAACAAGCATATTAATTACTTATGCTTATGTGGTAAAATACTCGCTCACAAACAGTTGCATGGCCACCTAGAAAAGCTCAGAGAAGGCAGTCTATCTTTATTCACCGATACTCAACTAACAGAGATCCCAAATATTGGATCACATGATTGACTATCTAATTTCGACATTGAATTCTATATGGTGACCAGGGTCATCGAAAAAATTGCGAAAATTTGTGTATACGTCGGCCTGGAATCACGTATTTCACTTAAAAATAAATGCCAATCGGCATTTTTTCACCTGTTCCCACTAAATAAGATGAACGAATGGGAAATTATCTTCTGGCCAATCCACTGGAACGGAGACCATTGGTTACTTTTCATAGCCGATAATATTCGTAAATCTGCAATGCTGCTAGATCCACTAAGAGGAAAAAACACGGATGAACAAGAGTCATTTTATGGAATACTAAACCAATTTATCAACAGAATCAATAATCTCTTTAATATACCAGGATATATTGATCTGACCATGGTGTCAGAAGAAACACATCCACTGCAAACCAATTCTTATGACTGCGGAGTGTATGTATGCCAATACGCATATGATTATGCATGCAGTCGTGATAGAATCAAATTTACAAAGCCGGAAGTGAGGAGGAAAGAAGCATTATTGCACTGGCTCCACATAACACGAACAATATACAGAACGCGGCGAAAACCAACAAATCGTACGACAGAAAAAATCCAATAATACCAGATGAAGAATTAATATTCAGTGACAATCAATATAAAGTGGCGATAAGAGACGCACCACCTACTGCAATCAAACTTGATAGCCTCATAATGATATCACCGATAACTGACTCATCCAAACCTGGGTATAGTAAATCCAAATACTTGGCTGATCATGAAAATGCGAAAACCAAAACCGATGAATTCTTAATATTCATCAAATATTATATGATTACTGGCTCAATGAACACGACTGAAGCAATTGAAATTATCAAGAATTTTGTTAATAAAGATAAACAGCCAAAATCCGGTCACCAATATGAATTGTCCAAAGTCATCAGCACCCAAATTATTCAACCAGGGACACGTTTAGAACGAATCAGGAAAAGCATATGATCAAATTGTTGAAGCCGAGAAGCCATCTTCATGCCAAGTAGAAGTGATCTAGAATAACACTTCAAAAATGTAAATTGTAATGTTTCATATGTAGATCAGATGTCACACCTTCCTTCTTTCTCAGAAACATTTACAACATTGTCTATTACAATAGAAGAAGTTGATGTTGCTTTTAAATCTGGATCCAACTCTGCTCCGGGATCAGATTCCATTAGATATGCTGACTGGAAAAAACTTGATCCAGAAAAAGAATTTCTTTTTTTCAATTATATACTTGAGACTGGAATTATTCCTGAACAGTGGCGAACATACAAGACTTTACTGATAATAAAGACATCGACAAACCTCAGACCGAACATAAATTCAGGAACGATGATCAAGTGGGGGACGTCAAAAAAAACAGGAAAGATCTGAACAGTCAACAACAAGAATCAGGCTTTCAAAACTTCATTTAGTCAGAAACGTCTTTGCAAAAACTTTTTCAGAAAACAAGGAAAGATAAACTTAGCCTATCAACTACGGATGAAAGGACCAAAAATAAGGATGAGCTAAAATTGGATTTTCTATCTGGCAAATTTTTGTGTATTAATTTTTAAATAAACTTTTTTGTATTTTTTTTATTGCCAAGGATCATTTTGTCAGAAGAAAATTCAGTAATTTTTTTTACGCTTATTAATGATGACATCGCAAAATGATTATACAAGGGGACCCAGCGAGTTTGGGAATCCCTAGGTGACCTGCAAAAGACCTAGAAAACGACCCGGGACCCCTTGTCACTTCGGGTGCGACTCTTCTTAATTTTTGTGTTTTTAATATTCTTTTGAACTTTATTTACATTAAATAATATTCTTAATCATAAGTTATTTTAACGTGCGTTTGTGTTAAATTGATTTTCAAATAGTTGATCAGTTTTGACTTTGATTCTGGAGTTCATTGTTATTTTTGGTGATTTATGTGAGCAGTCCAGTTTGCATTATAATAAAGTTTTACTGGGATTTTTTTATTCAACTGGGATGCGCATAAAATTTTATTGTGGAGTTTTGATTTAAATTGAGTTTAAGTTTGTGCAGCGACAATAGAAATTCAGCACAACGTTGTTAAGTGAAAACTTATTGATTACGAGCGAATGTTACTTTGATAGGGTATAAAAGGAACAAAATGCTCAGTGCCATCCATTTTCTGAGATGACTTACTCAAGACGGTGGACCAAAGACTCAATAGGTGCCGCAACCAAATGGCATGGAATGGTTTTTACTGAATCTCTGACGCTACAAATTAACTCTTCTTTGGTGTTTGATGAATCCTGGTGATACAGTAATGCTTGCGTGTGATCCCAAAGCCAGAAATCGCATGGATTGAGGTCTGGAGTACGTGGAGGCCAGAAGTACGAAAAAGTACTGATGACATGATCGTTGCAAAGTTGTTCTGATGGGAATTAGCGGTAAAAAAGCTACTTTTACATTTGACAACTGGATCTGAGTGTGACTCGGATAGTTATCAATTAATAAAAGAATTTTTTATTTTTCTTTATTATTTTCTGATCTAATCTTATGATCCATGATCGGTAGAAGTCATCAATCCATTTTTCGAGGAATCATATTCTATCTAACCTTGAAAATTAAAAAAATTAAGAATGGTTTTATTGCCGTATTGATCATGAAAGATGGGACTTTTTAATCAGTTAAAGAAATACAAAACGTCAAGGTTATTCTTAAAAGTACATTTTGTTCCCTTTAATAGGAGCCTTCGAATTAGATACACAGGAACTGAACGATAATAAAATCCGGTAAAAAATACCAATCTAGTCGTAACCTGACATTAATATCTTAATTGTCTCGATTTCTATAGAAAAATCGTCAATTTTAACATTAATTATTTTACTTGAAATTCATTATCATCTGAAACTATTTCTATATTTTGTCTTTTCCAAACATTTTCTAAAGTTTTTACATAAAATTAATTAATTCATAATTTGAAAAATAAATCACCAAATCCATCTTTATTTCTTTTAGTTTTTCTTCTTTTTTCTATATTAAATTTTATGTACGATTTTAACCAAGTTGATTTTTTTAAAACTAATTATTATTAATCTTATTTAATAACATCCCATGACCTAAATACAGAGTATAAATAAAGAGCCAATAATATTGCAGTCCTGTAACATTTGCTAGACACTCAGGTGAACATTAAATAGAAAAAAATCAGCTATTTTTCAGCTATCAAAGAAATCTCCTGGCTAACCCAAGGGAATATAAATTATGGTTTGGTTTAAACAGAATAAGAGAGCTCTGAAATTTTATATTGAAGCAGAAATCATTCCTAAAAAATTAAGATATAAACAGAGAATAAGCAAATTATTTGTCCACCTCAACCAGTTTCCGCAGTCGAAGCTGTTTACCTCAGTAAAAGTTAATTTAGAATGTTTTTTACTAACCATTCGACCCATAACGAAAGTATTAATCTAGAACCGAGAAAGAATGGAGTCAGTTAAGTTACCCTGTCAGAATGGAATTGTATATTAAGAACATATTTGGACAAAACTTTTTGAAACAACTACATACTCAGATCATTATTTTGGAGGTAAAATATGATGTAAAGATGTTCATGAAAAGAAGGAATCAAAGGGAATTTATACAGAAGAGATGATCGAAGAACAATTAGATTAGCTGATTGCGAACAAGTTAGTGATAAGATGAGTTGAAAGGAGACTATGAAAATCTACATAGGTATATTAATGACTAATTAGATTTTGCCATAGTACCTATTAAACTATTAACACTAAGATTGGAATGAACAGCATCACTATACATGGTGGATTTAAAGAGCCAAATGGAAAAGGTAAGCTTTTGATTTTAAAAAGGCAATATTTGGATGAGAAAATGCAAGACTAAAAGAACTAAAAAGATGGAATTCACAAAGGAAATGCAGAAATAAATAGTAGATAAATCAAAAATTAAATATCCGGACTAAACAAGGATATCTGAAGATGCAACCAGACCAGTTGTTACAAATGTAACCAGGCAGAAGTAGAATACATAATATACTTAGAAATAAATTCTTTTAAAAAAAAACAACTCGTTTATGGGAATCATACTTCTTTACGTTGAAGTATTTTTTTTAAAACGATGAATTATTCGGGAACCAAATTTAAAAATATGTAAAAGCTTTATTAAAGCTAACAATAACCATTAATAATTTATCATGTTTGAATTTTTCATATTTAATGTAAACTAACTCAAAAAATAATTATATTTAATATACATGAATATTTTATAGAATTTTTTCGATTAATGATAAGTGAATAAAAATAGAGTTTTAACAACCAAACAATATTTTATTCAAAACTTAAAAAAGAAAAATTATTCCAAAATAACATCAATCAAAAAAATCACAAATAATTAATCTTGAAAAATATAAATAATCAGTCAGAATATATCTCCAATCTTTTATTTATAATACTCAGGCAGTGCATGTCCCAACTTCTGAAACATACACACCGTCCAAGAATTTTCTGATGTCCTTGTTCTTAACCTTGCACTTTTGCTGGATCAGAGCGGCTAAATTAAAATGTTAATTAATAAGTAATCTTCAATGCTTTCTTACCGCATTTGGCAACAAGTTCGATATCATTTCCTTCGATTTGAATTTCGTCCTTGACTCCGGTAGCTGAAACTTTTACTCCGCTTTTCATAGCTACGAATCTATCCAATTTTTCACCTAAAAAGTTTCTGATGGTAACAGATTCATTCTTTTCACCAATGATAAGATTTATCGGGAAATGGGCATAAACTGCTTTCATCTTTTTCTTGAATCCTTCAGTAACTCCCTTAATCATGTTGTCAATGTGTGAGGCTACCGTTCGGACAGCTGCAATATCTTTTTTTCCACCGAAGTATTTCAATACTTTAACTTCGTTGTTTTTAATTTCAATTTCAATTGCCAAATGTTTGAAATCTCTCTTCAAAACACCACGTTTACCAGATACACGTACAACTCTGGCGGTTGAAGTTATCTTTACACCTTCGGGAATGGTGACTGTCTCGGCTGATAAAATGGTCTTCATTCTATATTTTAGTAAATATTTAAATTATCAATTTTAAAAAGTACCTACTTTCAAATGTATACTTTTAACTTTTTATGATAAATTTAAACAAAATTAATTATACTCAACGAATTTATTAATTATAATAATAAAATCAAGTTTAAATCAGGTTTTGTAAATAATATATAAATTTAATTTAGTGTTGAACAAAATATATTATTAGTTATTTTAATTGCAAATAATAATCAATTAATTTCATTTTGGTATAGTATTGTATATAGTATAGTTTGTTTCTATTTCTTTATATTAATTTGTAAAGTTAGTTATGAATCGAATAAAATTTATAGTTTAATTTTTTATTAACACAAACTTTTTCTTGATAGTTTATTTTCATTTATAAATATTGAATTTAGTTTATATATCAACAGGTCCATATAAGTTTCTGTTTACCTCGTACAATTTCACAATATAATAGAATTTTAATTTGAACTTCACTAATTTTATCAATTATAAACCTTTAATAATAAAAATATCGATGTTATTTTGTGTTAAAATACAAATTATATTTTCAAATCTATAATTGAGTATACTTAAGTAAACAGGGTGAACCACTTATATCCGAAAATTTTTCAATAAAACAAAAACTATCTATATTTTTGTAAATGGTCAATACAATCATGAAATTTATTTATCAATTTGGATATATACAATTTCATATTTCATATTTGATGACAGCTTCCAAAGGGTATCTGAACGGAAAATATGCTTTGATTCAAAGAAAAAAGTAGATATTACTGGGAATTACCATTAATACGTTCAGGGAGAACGCCCGTTTTTTCGATATTTTCCTCGTTTTTTTCCAGGATCTATCTATTATTTTTTCGGCAGAAAAAATAGAATTCTCCCTACCGCTCTTCATCTTGAGAAAAGTGAGAATAAGTAAGCATCTCTCAAGCCTTTCATTTTTTCAGACATTTGGAGCACCTTCAGTTGATAGCCCTTTCAGGTATATCCAGTGAAATAGATCTTTGAATCGTTGTTGTTCTTACATTAATTTTGAAGCCACTGGTTGAAGATGGATCTTATTGTAAAGACTCCTCTAGCCTCGATAATTCGGAGCTTCGCTTTCTCAACATTGATCGATCGGAATCTTTCTAAGACAATTGTCGGAATCATCTTGATTGAAATATCTGTTGACAATGTCATTCACTATCGATTTTGACAGAATCAAACAATTTCCAACTACATACGTTCTGTACAGAGAGCAATAATTACTGCAACCCTGCATTCGAACTCACTATTCATATTTAAAAATTAATTTATAATTTAAAAGTTAATCAACATATCTATTTATTAAAAAGGTATAAACTCAGTTCCAAAATTAGTATTTAGGAATTTTAGCAAATATTTTCTTCCAGATTTAAATCGCACAGTAGTTGGAAAATGGCTAATTGCAACCAACACTTAAGCCCACCATTTTGGTTTTGAATTTTTCCCAATTTTATAAATATCAAATATCGAATACCGAATATCAAATAAAATAATCTGGCAATAATTTTTTTCAATGTTGAATATTGAAAAAACCAAATTTGGTTTTGATTTTTGCAATGTTATGAATACCAAATGTTGAATACCAAATACTGCAGTGCCATAATATCAAATACCGAATATTGAACATTGAATACCCACACTGTGAGGTAAGTTGAAAATTAGTCGGGGGATGTAGCTCAGCGGTCAGAGCAGTGCATGCGCATGTGAAGGTCCTGGGTTTGAATCCCGGTATCTCCGATTAATTTTCATTAACACACACAATTAATCATTTTTCCACTATCATATTTTTTCAAATTTCAATTTTTTTGTATTTTTAAAATTTTTGATTTTGCAATGAGTCGAATTTTTCATTTTTATAAATTTTTAATTTTTTTAATTTCATGATTTTTTATCAATTATCAATTTTATGAATTTCAATTTCATTCACCCATTAATCTATCATTTAATTTTTTTTGAAAAATGAATGAAAAATATTTTTAAAAAAAATTATTTAAAGGTAAAGAAGAATTAAAAACAGAAAATGAAAAACAATTAGAAAATGAACTTCATAAAGAGTCTAGAAAAGTATCTTAAGTTAAGATTTTTAAAAAAAAAAGATGATATTTGTAGTGCAGATTGAACCTTTGTACCAGGTGAAAGAAACTATAAAATAATATTAACAGTTATTAATTTATACAAAAGATATGCTTTTGCTTTTCCTTTAAAAAACAAGTTAAAAAAATTTCTGAAGAAGAAAACAGAAAATGGTTACATCTTTTATCAAACTTAATACATATTTTTAATAATTGACCATATTCATCAATTGAAAGTAAACTAGAAGCAGCAACTAAGAATCCAGCAAAGCTGTCAAGGTCTTCAGCCAATCCGGAAAAATTAAAAGTGAAAACTGTCGAATGTACCTCTATTTTACGAACACCATTAAAACCTTTTTATCATATTGGAGATCGAGTTAGAATTTTTAAATATAAAAATAAATTTGAAAAGGAATATATGGTAAAATAGATAGAAGAAAGATTTATTGTAAATAAGATTTATTTTTCGAATCCTATAGTTTATGGAATTATGGATTTAAAAGGAGATTTTAGGAAGGTTTTAAGAAAATGAAAACAAAAAACTAACTTTTAAATATAGAAAAAAATGTTTAGTCAGAACCAGAAGAACAATTTTGCGATCCCAAAATATTGAGAGAAAATTTGTTTGTAAAATATCGAGAGGGATCTCATCAAACATTAAGTGAATTTCGGAAGAATGAGTTTGTTTTTAATCTCGCCAGAGAATTCTGTTCAAGAAGATATTAACTGAGAAGTTAAAAAACTATTAGTTTGACTCTTTAAATTAAAATATTGGATGTAATATTTCGATCAAATATCTTTAATTGGTTTTATTAAATAAATTTATTTGTTTTTAAAAAATATTTTTTAATCAACTTTATCAAAAATATAATTAATTAATTAGGATATATATATATATATATATATATATATTTATTTATTTATTTTTTAAATAGACGCATTTCAATAGTTTTGAACAAAATTTTTCCAAACAT